>JANZLC010000009.1:22289821-22307380 GCA_026413385.1 Erythroxylum gracilipes
AATATATATAATTTATTATTAATAATATAAAAATATTGTTATTAATTATTTAATAAAATTTATTATATTAAATATTAATATATTCTATTTAATATATTAATATTATGATTTGGTGAGAATTGATATTAAGAAGAATTATTAAGGGTATATTAGGTAGTATGTATTTATTAGGTTACGTTCCATCCTAAACTCTCCGAATCGGAGGTTTCTTATTTTCACTTTTTAAAATGGAATGGAACGTAACATGAAACTCTCCGTTTCCAACCTAGTCCATTACATTTCTTTTTTTTATGAAACCTTCAAATAAATGATGGAAGTATGTTACGTTCCATTCCATCCCATTATTAACTCTCAAACCAAATACGGCCTAAATCAAACAGAGCCTTAAAAGTTATTTTCTAATTGTGTTAGTATTGTATCTAGCATGTTCGATTAAGGTTGACTCGGTTAAGTAGAATAATACTGAAATACTGCACGATTGTTCAGTAAAAAGCCCAAGTTCGTGATAAAGTGCTAACCCAAATTGTTGGAACTATTATGCCGAGGGACTACAATAATTTGCTAAAAGCACTCCCTCATGCTTCTCTTGTCTACTTGGATACCCATATTATTTTGTTAGAGTTTTTTCAGAGTCCTACTTTTGTAAGAATTATTCTCATTATAATGAGTATCATTATTAGTATGGTCCATTGAAATAAAGCTTTACCCTACCCACTTACCTTTGTTGCCCAACTACCTACCTTATTAGCTTTGTGATGGCCAAAGCATTGAGTGATTTTTCAGTGGATTTATATCCTTTGTTTGGTCCCCTATCCTCGCCTAGCATTATCGTCTACACCATCACTGTTGCTTACGGAAGAGGATAGAACAGGTTCAGCTCTTCGGTGAATCACGGCAATTGCTGGAGGTATTGACTCTTGGTTTAAGCTTCCGCTGTTATTTTAACATCTATATACGGTTATTTATATGATGTTTCATGCTTGTGTTTATATGTTAATGTTGTGTATAAAATGCATGGTTAAGTTTACAACTTTATGTAGTATGATACTTCTAAATTGTAAGCCAGAAATTTAGACCAATCAGATAAACTTTCAGATCTACATATTTATGTGTCAATTACATACTTTGGATAATGGGTTTTAAATGATGGCAAATCAAAATTATATGATAGATTCGATTTTATCATTTGATAGTGGCTCTTATATTAGTTGATAGATGATATTCAAGTTTCCATCAAATTCCTCATATTAACATCTCTCATATCACAAAACACTGACAGAAAACCGAAATGAAAGACAAAAAGGTTCTTCAATGGCAGTGCTTATGAATTCTCTTCATCAGCTTTTCCGAAAACAGAGACTACAACCTTGAAAGAGTATGTCAAAATTACAATGTCTAACCCAGAAAGGAAAACAAGCAAAAAGAAGACAAGAAAAAAAGGGAGAACTAATAAAGGTTAGCATACAAGTCAAGGAGCATTCCCAAACTCGAGAGATGGTTGGGTTCTTGTCATTGATGCAGAAGGCATTTTACTTCTTCCAATCCAAGTCATAACGAGCGGCACACCTCTCTCAGAAGCTCCCTCCATATCTTTCATGATCTTACTTCTTACTAGCTTTAATGATGTGACCAAAATCAGACCCAACAAAAGCAGCCCAACAACTCCTGCTACACATCCAACAACCCACCTTATCCAGCCCTTGTCTCCCTTCTTTTCAGGCAATGGAACAACGACTGCAAAATGCCCATCACCTTCTGTGAAACAAAACATCTCTTTAGTTATGTTCCTGAATTGGACCAACCCACCTTGCACAAATTTCACACATTTCGGCTCGCCTTTGTTACCATCTGTTGTCGTGGTCCGAGTTAAGTTAACCAAAATGGGTTCACCCATTGCTGAAAGTCTGAGAGTTTCATTGCCTAAAAGCAACGAATTTGAAGCATCGTAAGCTGAGAAACCAACAACTGGACTAACAAAAGAATAACCAGGCACGTGATAGTAACAAGAAGATAAATTTCCAAGGTTTTGGTACACTATAGCAAGTCTCTTCACATATGGGAACGGAACAACTCCTGGTGGAAAATAGAAGGAACTGAATTTGGCTCCCTTTTCCCTGAGATTCCCGCTCCTAACTCTAACAGCTGAGATGTTCATGCCAGTGAAATTTGAAGGGAGGTGAACGTCGAATAGAATACCTGTACGATGATGTACTAGTTCTTTCATGGTGTATTCCTGAAACACTGCATCTAGGGACTCAGGATCCATACTGCTGTCTGAGCCATAAACTCCATGCGACAACATTAATATCACAGAAACAATCGTGTAGACGACGTGCAACCTTCCGTCCCAACCCATCAGGATTGTCACTGAGACCCTTCTCATGGTTTACATGTTTCTTAACCACAGGAACAGAGCTCATCAATGCACGCATGCCATTGAAATTTGAAAGAATGGATGTATACTCCAAAAGCGATCCAGGGGTCAGCGCTCTTTTTCTGTTGTATGAATCCAGAAATGGGATTAACGAGAGTCGCCTCTTCAAATCCCTGGAAAAGAAGGATTGCCGATTCTTAATCAGTCAAGCAAAATGGAGGGGCACAAAATTCCAGAATTCTTCAAAAGAAATATGATGGAGAAGTTGTACCAAAATCGCCACAAAAAGGAAAAATTGCTGGAGATCAAACCAGTTTTGTCATGAAATCATAGCAATTTATTAGGAACAAAAACAGACCTAGGCTGAAGAAAGAAGGGTATAAGGGAATATGAGTCACAAAGAGAAGTGGCAAACTGCCAATGGCTTCGATGTTGTGGGAAGCCAAGCCAGATTAGACTGGCACCCGAAACCTACTTTAACCAGTTAATGTTGTCCTGATATGTCCAAGTTCTGTAACATTTAGCTTTGTGACTTCCTATACTCAATTTGGGACAAACAATGACAACAAAGCAGTGGAGTAGCTGTTGTTCAGAGGTCCCAAAATGACGGAAGTTCCTGTATTGCTGCTGCTTAGTCCAAAAATAGACATTTGGTTATGTTCTTTGGCTAAAAAAAAAACTAGTCTGTTTCGAAAGAAACTTCCTCAAAACTGAGTCTTTAGGGCACTTCCATTGTTTGCTAACGTCCTTATCTCAAATTGCACCTCAAATATTACTTTCCTTTTGTTTCTTGGCGTATTAATTACAATTTTGTGTTCATGCAAAGTTATTAAATATATATGTACATTTTTAATAAGAAGAGATATGTCTTGTGTACTAAAATGGTCCTTTTAAATCTCATGGAGCAGGAGCCTTCTTACATTGTAATCTCCCTTACATAACATGACTGCGAATGTTTTGTCGTAAGAAGCACAGACACAACAAAATGGAGCCGTGTCTGCGTGTCGAACACGTACGTATCCTTGTTAGATATGTGATTGACACAGACACCAACGAAGAGTGCATATATATGCTCCATATTTTTTGAGAGGGGCTTATAAAGTATAAAATATATATGAACTATCAAGATATTGAAAGTCTTGAAATACATCAATTAATAAATATCATATTATGAATTTTGAATTTTTTTTCTTAATTCTAAATTTTATAATATATATATATGTATATATATGTTGTATCCGTGTCTACTAAATTTTAAAAGTTGGTGTATCCCCGTATTCGTGTCCGTATCGTGTCGCGTATCGCGTATCCGTGTCCGTGCTTCTTAGATTTTGTCATACGTTGCAATACAGTTGGACGAAGAGCATACCCCTCCGGGATTGCCCGTGAGCCCATGCCATCTGGACGCACTTTCCCCAGGTTATTAGGGACCCGACTTTTTTTCTTCAGGGGGATTGGGACTGGCTCATCTCCAACCTCATGCAGCGCCAGACTGTGCGTACTTTCCCCTGGTCGTCCGTCTTTGGAGTCACTTGCTGGTTCCTATGGTATTGGCGAAATCAAAGCATTTTTGAACTAGCTTTCCTTTGGCCAGACGCGGGTGCCAGCGTCATCCTGGACTACTTAGGTTGGATGGAAAGGGCCCGCATTGTGGAAAGTTGCGTTTTCCCGACTCCGGGTGTGCCTGTGGGCAACCTCGTTAGGTGGCGCAAGCCGCTCGTTGGTTGGGTGAAGGTTAACATTGATGGGGCCGTCAAACATGGCGGGCGCCTCTGTACTGCTAGGGGGCTCCTTCGTGATTGGCAAGGCCAGTGGTGTGATGGTTTTACCTAGCGTCTCCTCCGGGGGTTCCCCCTCTCTTCTGAACTTTGGGGAGTCCACTCGGGCCTTACCCTCACCTAGGATCTGGGACACCGTCAAGTTATTGTGGAAGTGGACTCCTTCGAAGTTATTAAATCTTTTTTCCTCTTCTGACCCTGTTTTGACTGATGTTTCTATTTTGGTGACAGGTATCCGCAGTTTCCTCCAATGTCATTGGGAGGTCCAGTTCCATCACGTTCCTAGGGAGGGGAATCAATACGCGGATCTTCTCGCTTCCCTCGCCTCCATCTTCGGCCCCGGCCTGCACATCCTCCAGATGCCCCCACTGACTGTTTTGGACTGTCTCCTCTGGAACACTCACGGCGCGTTATACCGCCGGCTTATGACCTAATGTAGTTAGGCTGTTTTCTTTTCCTTGTAATTAAAAAAAAAAAGGAAGAGCATAGCCGTCAATAGTTTCGTCAACATCAGAAAAAGAGAAGAGGGACACTGGACCGGTCTATTTCTATTAACCCATTGAGCCCAAAATTAATCCGGCCCAGTCAACTCAGGTGTCTCAGCATATCCCAGCCCATTATGTAGTGACCAGTGAGAGGTAGAGGACGTCTCAAACGTGGATTTCAGATAGGGGAATGAACCAATCAGGAAGATTGCCTCCTCCACGTGTCACCATCACAACCAATGTCTTAAACTTCAGTACACAAAAGGATAAATTTTGGAAAATATAGTATGAAAAAAATACTGCGAAAAGCTTAGCAGTCAGCAGAGAAGAAAATTTTGGAGTAAGTACTCCCAAGTCAAAGGCGAAGTTGAGAGACTCAAAGCGTCTGGGCAGCCACTCACTGAAATCCAATGGCAGCGACGGTGTATGCGGCGGCGACATCCTCATCAGTCACGGCGTTGTCGCCACGTGTCCCCACCTCCACCGCAACTGTTCGCTGCTCTGCGTTACCTTATCTCCGACCTCGCTTGCCCAGCCATTCGTTTCCATCTTCTATCAAGCAAGTCTCAGGTAGTTTTCCATGTTCCGACATTATTGTAATCTTAGTTTTAGGAAACATGAACAAGAAAGACAAACCTGGAAATCTCAGTTTTCTCAAAGACGAACAAGAACAGCGTTTGTGTGTGTGTGTGTGTGTTTTGTGAAGGTCTGGTTAACTAATATTTTTGTTTACCAATATGTTGTTTTAGCCTTTAAGAAATGCTTTAGAAGAGATGGTCTTTGTTTGGATGTAAGGAAAAATTTAAGTTCTTGTTATGGTAATGTTGAGATTTAACAGACAACAATGGACATAGAAACAAGATACTATTCTGTCTGATTCACTTATGTGATCATATTGCCATTTATTACCAATATATTGGAGATAATTTGACATTTACCCTTTCAATGCGTGCATTGAAGCTCCAACTTGTTTGACGATTGCTTTTGTGAATTGAGCTTAAATACTTGAATTGACTTTACATTTCGTGCAGATGCCCGTAGATCTTCTTCTTTCTTGATCAGAGCCACAGAAGAGTCTAGTCCTGTTGATGCCAGTGAGCTTTTCACAGACCTCAAGGAAAAGGTATGAACCTAAGCAGATTCTCGGTAGCTTCCCATACTTTGTAATACCCTTACCCTTTACCTCTAAATACGAAATCATGAATCTAAATTGGCTTCATTTATCAAAATCCAGTGGGATGCAGTTGAGAACAAATCCACTGTCATTCTGTATGGAGGTGGGGCAATAGTTGCTGTTTGGTTATCGTCAATTGTTGTTAGCGCAATCAACTCTGTACCTCTGGTAGGTGATAAGTTCCAAGTAAATACGAGTCAGATAAATGCTTTCCCTGTTCTTAATTCAACTGTGCTTATTTATATCTGTCTCCAGCTTCCAAAGATCATGGAGTTGGTTGGCCTTGGTTACACTGGTTGGTTTGTCTACAGATACCTTCTCTTCAAGGTAAGAAACTCATTTGATCAACTCTCAAGTCCTGGTCTCCAATACTGAATTTGTGATGCTTGAGTATATCATAAATAGCATACGTAGGAAAAGCACTTCATTCCACTTTGATTTCTGGAGATTGGAAGTTATAGAGTACTGCATAAAGCTCAACATCTAAAAACATATAGAACTTTGAGATTGACCTATAGATATCTACTCTGTATTTAGGAGAAATTGAAGATAAGAATCAGACATTTCGGGTGGTTTTGTGATATCTGACAAGATATATCACTAATAAATTGTGTAATCCCTCTTTCAGTCAAGCAGAAAAGAGCTTGCCTCAGATATTGAAGCACTAAAGAAAAAGATAGCTGGAACCGAGTAGACCTACAATGGTTGGTAGGCAAATTTGTCCTGAATCTTCACTTGTTTTGTTTTGGGATTCTACATCCATTGTGTAATGACATATTCGTATTCTCCGTTGAAAGTTAGAACTCTGCTCCGTTTTGGTAATTGTATCCCTCATATATAATAGCCATGTACTCGTAATCTTGTTCTACCCACTGCAGTATTGTTCAGCAATCTATGTGCATTCTCAAGATGAATAAACTGCAAAATTTAAATATTATTTTAAATATTTTTTCTTTTCCAAAATTATTGAATAATCTATAGTAGGTATTGTATAAAGTATAAAACGTAGAATACTCATGATAATCAAAAATTTATATAATTCAAACAAATTACTTAAACGAACTAATAATTTAAAGTTAAATAACAAGTTCGTTTTAAATGACATTCACAAGCTTCAACGTCTAATCAATCATCCTTTAGGATGAAGTAAATTGCGATGGTCTTCCTTAAAGCATGTAGTGGAAGTTCTCAACCATTAGCATTTCTTTCTTAAACCGGTGCCTTCTTAGCAAGGTTACGAAAGGCAGCGTAGAGAAATAGCAGAAGTAAATAGCTACATTTGTGTAAAAGGTATACACATAGATGCAGTCCAACAGCATATGCTGGATGGTTCTGAAATTACAATTTAATGGCCAGCCAGTAAAACAAGCCCATACAACCTTCCAAGGATGTGGTTCCACATGTACATTCCCCTAAGCATTTCCAAGCATAGTTCAGGCCGAAACAATTAGGGGACATTTCAGTAGTAGCTCAGTGGAGGGCGCTCCCTTATTACAGTACATACGTGATTAGACTTGAATAGAAAGCCAAAAGGCGTAGAAATCTACCCTAGGGAACTTGCTTCGAAGAGTGTCAGTGCCTAATGGGGAGGTCGGGTCGAATGGTGAGCTCGGCTCTAAGATGCAGGACCCCATTTATAAAATAGGGACTGTCGTCAGCCATGAATGAAGTCCAATGCATGGCGAACAAGTTTCTATAGCCAACTGCTTTGCCCCCAGTAAAGGTGTAGTTGCCTTTATACTTACTAATAAATTCTTCTGTTGGCTTCGACCTTGCTGCAAATTCATAGTCCACTGCAAAACTCACTGAACCTTTTTCCTGCATCCCCAAAAACAATCCAAAACAATGGAAAGAGCTCTGCTGGTCCATGTTGCAATGTGCTGACAAGAAGAACCCTTGCCCACCCAGGTGGAATGCTTGAGAATACACCCGTCCACATGGAAACAGATTTGCGCACTCATCCCGCTTCAAGTCCAGGTACACAACACACTGCTGCCTTGGTAATTCAAATTCTACCACTTTTACAGGCCTATACTTATAAGCACGCTCCACAAAACGTCGATTCAAGGCTGCAGACTCCTCTGCTGCCAGGGTTCGTTGTCTGTGGGGAGCCTCGGCCTTGAAAAACAAAGCCTCAAGCACAAGTTTAGATGCAACATCATGATCAAAATCGCTACAAGTTAACACCTTCTTGAGCTTGCGACAAGTCATGTAGGGAAAACGAATGAAACGAGCTAGGCATGAACCCAGTACTTCACGTCGCTCCTCCAGCCTTGGGTACTGACATCGAGCCCATTTTAAAACAAAGTCATATACAGCATCTTCAGAGGCAACTTGCAGGTCATCGCTGGATAATATTGCCTCGATTCCAGCTAAAGGCAATGCCATCACCTCTTCCTGGGCCCTGATCATTAGTAACAACGAAAAAATGAGCATCTCCAAAAGAATTTCGTTCATAGAATTCAAGTGCAAGCTCAGCTGAAGATTCTTTTATCTTCTCAAATGTCATTAGCATCATCGTCCTTTATAACGATAAAGGACCAGTCCAAACTAGGCATTATAAGCCCTTGACAAGGACTGCTAAGCATTACATGACGATGAGGAGATGAAAGAATTCTGGCACTGATGCATTGACCAATGAGAAAGATTTAACCAAAGAAAAATGGAAATCAAAAGACACTTACTTGGTCATGTCCTTATAACGGGCTGCAAGATACTGCTTAGCAGCATCAGTCAATGGCTGAACTGCTTCAGCCATTAACACACTGGAAGGAAGCTCCAGATAAAGTAAAGCAGACTCTGGTGTCATTGGCATGTTCCGCAATAATCTGCTGCAATACCTCATGCATGAAGCAACCTCAAACTTGTCAGCTGCCATTAGTACATCAAGCAATCCAGTAGCCGTTGTAGTTGACAAGGTATTGCTGTACATGAAATTCAAAAGCTCCATCAGGGCGGCTTCCTCTGTTTCAGGACAAGATAACATTAAAACACAGTGAGAAATTTTTAATCTCAATATTCAGTCTAATCTTTATATCAGAACTGGAAAGCCCATTTTGGAATAATTTTTTGGAACAAGGAGGATTTGTATGATGATCTTAATGATATACAGGTGTAAAGAGCGCTAAAGTTAAAAACTAGACAAAGAAGAAAACCACAGAAAATTATCAAAAACCATTATTGTTCCATAAATAACAGGTTTCCCAATATTAACTAGTAAGACAATTAAAGTACAGATTTCTGTATGGACAGATGAATAATAGTATCTGTAATAAAAATGATGAAAATGTTGCACACCATTTGCATTAATTCTAAGTGTAACATGTCGTTGCTCCGACTCTCTCATCCCATTTGAGAATAGCTACACAAATGCAATAAAGGAGTCAATCAGTAATTTTCTTACTGGAAAGATCTAATGACTTTGCTTATGAGTCGAAAAAAGGATGCAAATCAATTCTGACCTTATAGAAAAATGGACTTTTGGCAGCTAAAATAGGAGAGCTAATGTGTAATGTTACAACTCTGACAACTGTAGAACAGTCATTCCATTTTGGCTCATTGCCATCTGCAGCTTCATCACCTGTCGGGGTACCCAAAATAAAATAAAATAAAATAAAATAAGCCAATCTAAAAGCTCTGGGTAATTTGAAGAACAAACAGCGAATCAATGACGGAATTCCTTTAGAAACAAAATTAAAATGGTTTTCTCAGAGATGACGAGACTATGATACATAAGAGGTAACTATTGTCTTATTAAATTCACTGGGGATAAAAAAGAAAGAGTTTAAACTAAAGAACTTTATTTGCTCCCCCCACAATCTCAAGTATGCCTTTTGGTGTCCCTTCAAGATGAAAGCATTATGAATTGACGATGACTTCCTAGGTTTCTATCTGAGGATCTAGATAATAGTGTTCCAACGTACGTCCCTATCATGAATGTAGGATATTATATAGAAGCTCCAGCTGTAGGCCACAACAAAACTTGTCTGAAGATTTATGTGTGTCAAAGTTTTAAATCAATATCTAGGTTAAAGAACTCAGAGTACCCGAAGGAAACTCTTCTATCATTGCCTCTGGTTCCTCATCTTGATTCTCACTACCAACACAGTCATCCATATCAGGTTGGTTGCAAGTTAAGATCTGCTCCTCTGCACCTATAGACAGATCTGCTGCAGCTGAACCCCATTACAAACATTCATTAACATCATAAAAGCCATGGGAAGAAAAACCAAGCCTACAAGTAGCAAGGAAAAAAACAAATGGAAATGCTGATATATATTACACAACAAGTACCACAAGATATAGAGGAAATTAAGATGAATATATGCATTTTTTGCAAAACAAATTTATAAAGGAAAAGGCATTCCTTTATCAGTACAATGACTTCAAAATTCACTGGGATAGATCTCCGAAATGATTAATAAACTATCTGATCCATCCGCCACTATGAGACAGGAAAGGAAATTAAACAATTTCCATTAAAAAAAAATAAAGTTCAAGCTACATATAACCCTAATTTCTGGACATTTCGGTCTCTCAAATTTTATATTACGTAGTCAAACTACATGACAAGAACTCTTCTTTACATTCCCATTTCATGCTCTAATTTTATTATGTCCCAAAGAGTGAGCTAGAAATTATCCACAAAGTAAGAAAATTTCCAAAATTTGTGAAGAAAAAGACTAAAACGATATAACGTTGAGAAGGGAACACAAACCATTATCCTTCTTGACATCCTCTCTCCGTCGCTTACGGTGGCGAGCCCAGTCGGCGATGCTAGTGCACCCATCACCGTCGGGTCTGTCATCGGCCGACCCACCCATAATCTCAATTTGAAGAAGCCGGTCGGAGAAATTACTATCATTAAAAGCGAACCTAAAATCCCCATCCGAAGCAGAGCCCGCACGTGAATCATCAGAGTCCATCTCCGTTCTCGGGTCGAACAAATCCGTATTGGAATTTCTCATGGATCCCCTCTCTCCCCCGCTTTCACTGCAAAACAAGAACAAAAGTGAACAAACAGAATCGAAAGAAGAGAAAGCGAAACCCTAACATTTGCAAAGTGGGCGAGCTGACCTGGCGACTATCCAACACGCAACAGAGAGGGAGCGTGGAGATCTTGGGGTCGAGTCGAGCAATTTTAGATCCTATCCTGGGAGCCGCGTTTTGAGAGTTGGAGCTCCGAGAACACGGTGAATAAATAAAACTTCTTAAACAACAGAACAGAACGTAACAGAAGTAGTTTGATTTGTTCGTTCGAATTGATTGTTACACAACAAAGTCAGCTGTGGCTGTGGACTAGGACTTTGCATTTTATGTTCTAATTATCAACGTATTTTAGTGGTTGCTGTTTATTAGCTTACCTTACCTGTCTGTCTTTAGGTTTGGTTGGTATTTCAGTTCAGGCATGAATCGATTTGAAGTTGAATTAACCCAACACTTCGTAATTTTTAAGTCTTTTCTTAAAATTAAAATTTAAATAATATTACCTTTTAATAACTATAATTTTTAATTTTTAAATTAATTAATCAAAACGATTGTAGAATATAGATCCATTCATATGGGAAATGCAAACGGTAGGTCAAATACTTTGGCCAAAGACTGAATTTTTCATAAGAGAAAAAGGAATTCAACAATCAATTCCTCTAATCTCGGCCACAGTTGTTCTGTCAATCGTGTTCTTGACGAACTAGTAGACTTACATGATGTTGAAAATTAAAGTTAAAAAAATTAATTTATATTATAATATTATAAAATCGCATACAATAACATTAAATAAAATTTTTAAAAAATGAACAAAAAGATTATTTTATTTTTTAAAAAATAAAATTGATTAAAAAATTATTAAATTAATTAATTATGATTTATAAATATTAATTAATTTACTGGCGCCAATCAATGTGGATGTAAGTACTCTTGGTAATCCGAGTTGCGCTGGATTTGGAGGTTTGATTCGTGATAAACGTGGATGCTAGATTATTGGCTTCTCGGGATATATTGATCGTGCTTCTAATTACTATAGACGAGTTGTAAGCACTTCGGCATGGTTTAATTGTAGCTTGGGATCGTGGTTACTGAAAAGTTATTGTTGAATCTGATTCTCAAGATGTAGTTAATCTTGTGATGACTTATTGCCCCAGTTTGCATCCTATGTTTATTTTTGTTGGAGACATCAAGATGTTGATTGTGTTAAGTGACCGTTTCACCACAATAATTTAATTGGTGTTATATATTCACTAACACACCCTTCAAGTGAAAGCCCTTAGAATTTGAAACTTGTACAAGCTCACTCTACCTTGTGTTGAATAATAGGTGGGTGGTAGGATTTGAACTCACGACTACTTGATCACAAAGGCTCTGATACCATGTTAAATAACCGTTTTATCACAATAACTTAAGCACTTGTGTGAGGCAAACTTAATTGATTTTATATATTCACTAACAGATTGCAAGAGATTGATGTTGCTCTCTCCAACATATTTTTCCTGAAGCTAATTAATGTGCGAATTTCCTAGCTAAACAGGGTTCCTTAGTTATGACTTGATGGTTTCTTTAGGAGACTCTAGTTTCGAGACTTCGATTGTTGCTTTAGACTGATCAGAGATCAGTGGCTTCTTGAGGCGTTAGTCCTCGTTTGTTTCTTATATTCATTTAACCAAAAAAATTAATTAATAAGTCAACAAATTTTTAATAATAAAAATTATTAAAATAAAATAAATAAAGAATTTAATCAATTTAAAAATTTTATAATTAATTTTCAATCCTTGTTAGGTGAACTAGTACAAATTGGCATTAGAAGTTCTTTGAGGAGTACAAGTCGCAACACCAAGAAACTCACGCAAAAGACTTTCAGCTGAAATTAGTCGAAAATAACAACTTGTTTAGCCATCTAAAAGATTTTTAAGTACGATTTGTTTGGAAAAAAGAGAAGAGCATGTTAAATCCATTGACATTAGATTTCAATCATTCATTTAACTATCAACTATTAGTACGTCAAATAGTTTTTAGAATATATTTTACGAGTTATTATATAAATAATTACTAATTATAAAATTTATTATTATAAATATCATCATCATCATCACCCCGTCCAAAATTTCGCAATAAAGTGAGGTCTGATAATACGTAGCTATACCCCTACATAATAGAGAGGCTATTTTCAATAGACCCATATACAAATGAGATAATATAATAATGACGTAGGTTACATAAACAATTTATTAAAAATATAAAATAAATGAAATACAAGTAATGGTAAAAAGATTTTTTTTAAAATTGATAATAATGAAGAAAGCGTGATTAATCCAATAACTTGATAAATTAATTAATTAATAATCGAAATAACTAAATAAATAATAAGAATAAAAATAATAGCAATAAAGATATAAATAGTAGTAATAGATTAAAAGTAAATAAAAAAAGTAAATATATAATAACAATTATAATATATTTATTATTATATTATTATAAATATGTAATTAATAAATAATTTTATTTAATATTTGAGTTCTTAATAAATGTAAATTATTCATACCAAAATTATAAATAATAAAATTGCAATTACGAATTATACAACTATAATTTTAACAAATTACATTATAGACCGATCTACAAATTAACATGTTATTGCAATTATGATTATGATTAGAATACATAATTTAAATTTTTTATTTGTATAAAACTCATTATTAGTTTGTATTAAGAAAATTATGAATTACATATAATAATTTGTAAACTATATGCTCTTGATTAAATCACTTAACTTGCAATCTTATCTTTGAATACATATTAGGTAAATCACTACATTAATACAGTAAATTATGTAATTGAGTAAACTATTTACGTCTTTGTCTTGTGTGTCTACCCACCACTGACGGAGTCAACCATGAACCACCGGCTTCAAAGTCTTGGGGTAGGTCTCAGAGTCGAGGTCTCGAGCTTTTGAGGTCCTCCCTCGCCGAATAGAACACGTTTCCAGGCAATTTGAAACTTTGAATTGATTCAAAACATACTAAGTTGTTCAATGAAGTTAACGTCACGTCGCCTACTGTATCTGACCAACCAGACGCATGACTTTCAGTTCCTGATCAACTCGTCAAAGCCTGGACCAACAAAACAAAGAAAAAAACAAGAGGAATCACATCAATATTTTTCAGTTTTGATACTAACCGAAATCTCTGCATGTAGTAAGTTAATAGAAAACACAAGTTCGGAGCTCCCTTCAATCCAATAAAGGACAGGAGAAGGTAAACAAGTCTCCTCGTTCATGCAAACCCTTGAACTGCGACACTAAAAAGATTGCTGAACACATGCATGCAGTTCAGAGGCATCCATGAATCAGCAGACATGTACGTGCCTTCTCTTCTCCCCTTACATTGGACCAAAGGGAGCTCCAGTCCACGTTTACTTAAGGAATGAACTGTATAGTTTTGATAACTTCGAATTTAGCGTGAATGGCTGGAGATGGAAGAACAAGATGCTTGGAAAGTTGGTGGCCGTAATGGGGCTTTTATAATGGGAGCAAAAGAGCTTGGTCTGGCTAGTGAAAGTCATATAGGACTACAAATGGCAAGAATCTCATGTAAAATAAAAGACATTAATGGGGAGATTGTGAAGATCTGTTGAGAGAAGAGACAGATTTTGTGTTAAAAGGAATAGAACGCAAAATCTGAAAGTCTGAAAAAAAAGGGTTTTGGCATATGGCAACAGGAGCATTTGTACGTTTAGTTCTTCATGGGAAATCCAGGAGAGATTGTTACCATCCAAATGACATAAGATTAACACAGACAATTCCTTTTAAAGTGTGTTATTTGTTAATTTAATGCTGAGATCTCTCAAGAACATTATAATAATAAAATTATTAATTTGCTTTATTTAGTGTATATTAAATACATTTTTATAAATATATAATGGCTCATCAATCATTTTTTAAAAAATAAATCACATCTATTAATAGACCACTTACTATATTTTTTTTTTCTGAAGTAGACTTAAGACACAACTAAAAAGGTTCCATGGTCTTCAATTTTGAGAAAACTGCCTTTAGGCAAACTTCACAAACTTTTATTTTGATAACTTATGTCGTTAAAAACTGGTTAATTTATTAATTAATAAATTTTTATAAATTAAAATAAATTGATTAATTTTCATTTAATAATCTCTTTTTAATTAAACTTTAAAATTTTACTCGATTTTATGACTGTTATTATAAATTTTTATAAACTAAAATAAATCGATTAATTTTTATTTTACAATCTCTTTTTTCAATTAAACATTAAATTCTTTGATAGATAGGAACAAACTCTTTCAAATCATTTTTAAATTCTTAAATTTTATTCAATCTTTAGCCGATTTTATAATTGTCTAATACCGATTTAACCTTTTAAATTTTAAACTTCTTTTTTTACCGGTTTAACTTCCAATATAGTTTTTAAAACATTATCACGAGTTTTTGTAATAATTACATAATAATATTGAATTCTCTATTTTCCGAAAAATAAAAGAAAAAGGTACAAGTATTCTAATGTGTTTCTTACGGTTGTCCAGAGTATCAATACCTAAAAATTGTCACAAGTTTATTTTAGAAGAAAGAACGAAATTCCCAAACAAAAAGAATCCCTCAAAAAGAAGTGTCCATAATGATTTGATTATATTAAATTTGATGATGTATTAGCAGAATATTTCGACCATTCTTTTGGAAAAAAACAGATTCGAGAACGACAACTATGGAATCGCCAATAAGATTAAGAAGGTTATTATACAAGCTCTCGAATGGAACAAAATCAACTATGATTTGACATGGATTCCTCTATATATAGGGAGTCATCCAACGTTTGCATTCTCCAGAAATTTAACTTTTCAAAATCAGAACTTGGAACGCATCTGATTCAATTAATCTAAGAATTTTTAATCTCTTGTGTGTTTCTTTGGTAACTCAATTAGCAAGAAATGTTACACAACCAAACTCTTATCAAAAGTTTGATGCTCCCAATCTCTTTTGTTTTGATATTACCAAACTTGAAGTTATTATTTTTCAAATACACATAAAATATTTGAAAATAAATAATAATATCTAAAGGACATATATATTTTAGGAACATTAACTTTAATTTTATTTATATATTCTAATATAAAAGATTCTTATTGTAATATTTCACTTTTATGCTTCGATTCAATAAAATATTTTTGTCAATTTTTATTGATGAAATCGGTCGCAACACACTTAAAATAAATTATTTATAAATATGTTTGTTTTTATTTGAATTCCCATCTAATTACTAATAAAAATTTTAAAAATTAAAGATTAAATAATATGTTTTACGTCTACAATATAAAAGGCATTTGGTTAAAATTTTTTTATCAAATCTTTGTAGCTAAGAATTCTAGGTAATATTTTTCGTCAATTCTCGGCAATAATTTTTACCTATGCTTTATTTTCGTAATGAAAAACTATTAGACTATGCTTAGCTTTCATAGAGCAATAGAAAACAAAGAAGAAGAAAAACAAAATCCATAAAAAAGAAGAATAAACATGTCTATATGGATTCAAATAAGAGTAAAGCAGGTTGAACCACTTATTACTAACACTGTGTTCCCGAAGTTATTCCAAACTCACCAACTTACATTTTGTTTAGGTACTTCGACAATCTTGCTGTTGACAGATATGTTAAAAGTGTGATAAGCTCACTTGTACGACACTTTTATTCCAAAATGATTGTACTAATTGAGACTGCTTGTACTAATCGATGGGAATCCCATTGGTTTGGAATTAAAGATTATACGACACTTTTATTCCACAATGACTGTACTAATTGGGACTGCTGTTACTAATCGATGGGAATCCCATTGTTTTGGAATTAAAGCATTCTTGTGTTCAATTATTGCCTTAGAGAACGTACCCACACCACAAAATTATTATAGTTTTCATACGGAATAAAGTGGAGAAAATGAGGCATAATTACCTAATGAAGAATAAAGCGATTTATTTATATGACATACAAAATCGGTTCATTTAATAAAATTGACACATATATTAAACAATTCTATATATTCACTTTATAGAAAGTAATTAACAACCACTTAGAAATGTCACTATGTCGTCATTAACGAATAAATACTTGCCCAATCAAGGCAAATCATAGAGTTAGTCAAAAAAATAAAAAAAGAAGATGGTATCTTATATGCTCATTATTATCAATATTTAATTATTTGCCACTTTTTCAATATTGAATTGACTAATGTCTCTTAGTAATGGACATATTGATTTAAACCAAGTGTACAATGAGAAATGAGTAACATATCGCAATTGCAATTCACAAACAACTAATTTTCCTGCTAATCATAGGTTAAATATTTCCATTGGTGGTACTAATTATCATAGGTTAATTGGTTGAATGAGTTAGGGGGTATTTGATAAATAGCTTTTTAGCTATATTTCAGCTGATTAAAGAGTATTAGCTGTTTGACAATATACTTGTTTGGTTAGGAGTTGGTTGGGTTGTCTGATTCAACCTAACCAACCATTTTTTAAAAAGCTATTTGGGAGTAGCTTTTTAACATACCAGCTAATAAAATTTTTAGTGAAAGACAATTATGCCCTCAAACTTATTTCAACCTATCTGAAATGTATGAGATTAACTACAACTATTATCTATAAATTTATCAAAACGTTTATATGGTAGCTTAAATTGACAAGCAAGATATTATTCATCGAGTAAGTTTGCAGACAACACAAGGTATAAAACTAGA
>JANZLC010000009.1:22329140-22356676 GCA_026413385.1 Erythroxylum gracilipes
CTTTGGCTTTTTGTTCTGAGATTTACGATATGTAATATATGTGTGTGGGTTTGAGTTACTAAATAAAATCAATATCAATGTGATATTTGGTTTTGTTTGTTCTGTCTTGGGTGGCATCCATGTATCCTCCCAGGGGGTATTTGGGTGTTACAACAATTGTCTCTCTTTCATAATCTATAAGACAACCCTAAACAATGGCTATATGCACAATGATAGTTATATATCATAATCAGTAGCTAGATAACTATGTAAGTATAAAAATTTGTTTAATATTTTAGTTCATTTATTAATGTAGTTGTATGCATTGGATATTTGGATTGAATATTATTTTTTCAAGTTTAGAATAAGATACAAGAGTTATTAAAAAAATCTATATCTAAGGAGAATGAGGTTAATATAGAAGACATTTGTGATACCATACTTGGTACACGTTCTAGGTATGTCAAAGATCTTGGCTATGACCCTAAGCCAAATGTTTTAACTTCTTCAAATAAAATAGCCATTCAATAACTTCAAAGGGAAAATAAGGCACTTAAGGCTGAACTACAAGAAACTCGAGCAAAATTAGCGAAACATGATAAGTTATTGAGAAGATTAGTTGGCCCAAATTATGAAAATGAAGAGGAAAGTGAATAGTATTAACTGCATCTCTTATAATTTTTTCTTTTAATTCTTTTTCCTATTATAATTTAAATTTAAGGTTTTTTCTTGGCTTACAGAATTGATGAAAATGTAACTGCAGAGTGATTATGTGGTGAATGGTAGAGTTATATGATGATTGCTTTAATTAGAAACTATTGTTTCAATACTTACAATATTTTTAATCTATGTTAACTAAGCTTTTTGAATTATTACAGGTTTATCGACATAGACAATGCTAGTTAGTTGTTCTAGTTATGTTGTAATTTTTTTGTAATCTCAACATTTATAATTTGTAAACTGGTCTCTTTATTTATTATTTTATCTATAAGAATTGTTAAAGTTGTAATTAAAATCTTGTATACGAAGAATATTTTTTGTTGATATAATTTAATGATATTTTACTTTTTACATACAATACTTCAAATTTTCAATTATTTATATAAAAAATTAATTTACAATAAAAATATATCGATAAATTATATACAATTATATGGATTAAAAATATAACAAATAATTTATTTCAAAATTGTATAACATTTGGTTAAAATTGTAGCCACATATTTATATTTGCCTACTTTTTTAGAAACGTAACTAAAAATGCTTGGTTACGTTTATGAAAATATAGCTAAAATGTTTTTGTTATGTTTTAAAAAACGTACCTAATTATATTTAGCTTCATTTCCAAAAATGTAGCCAAAAACTTTTGGCTACAATTATGAAAATGTAGCTAATAGTATTTAGCTACGAAAAAAGCGTAGCCAAAATTATTGACGACGATTTCTCAAAATGTAGCTAGTAGTTTTTGCCTACGAAACTTAAGCGTAGCCAAAAATATTGCAACAATTTCTAAAAACGTCGTTTATAGTTTTCAGCTACGAAAATTTGGTGATGTTTTGGGTGACGAAATGAAAACTTAGCTAAAAACTATAAGCGACGTTTTTCACACCTTTAGCTACGATTTTTTTTGGTAGTCAAATGTCAACTTTGTTGTAGTGAAGGGAGCATGAAATATATATAATGAGCTGCAACAATAGTTAAAGAATCCACTGTCACTAGGTTAAGAGATAACTGAGCATGCATGACATTATCAGGATCTAATATAGGCTTAGTTTGCCGAAAGGATAAAAAAACTAACTTATAGCCCACTATACGATCTATTATATAAATAGATAAATGTTCCTTTCTTAAAATTCCCGAAAAATAAGTTTTTTATGATTAAATCAGTAATAATCTAACAAAATGTGGATTATTCATAGCAAACTCAATAAATAATAGGAGGAATAGAAGTACTCCTTAAAAGTCATATTCATCAATGTCATAAATACAGTCGGTACATTAATCAACTTAAAAGGAATCACTAGAAACTCATAATAGCCATACCGAGTACGAAAGTTGTCTTAAGGATACCTGAATCAGCTCTCCTCAACTATCAGTATCCCAATCTCAAGTCAAACTTTAAAAATATGACAACTCTCCTCAATTGATCAAAAAGATCTCTATCCTCAACAATGAGTACTTGTTCTTCATTATTACCCTGTTTAATTGTCGATAATTAATGAAAAGTCTCATAATGCTATCCTTTTTCTTCACAAACAACACAGAGCTCCTCGGGATGATGTACTTGGTCTAATAAAGCCCTTCTTCAATAACTCCTCTAACTACTCTTTTAACTCCTGCAACTCAACTGTAGCTAACCTATAATGTGCAATAGAAATTGGTGCAACTCTAGATATAGTCTAAATGGTGAAATCTATCTCTCATTGAAGCTATAAACTGGTAAATAATTTAAGACTACCTCAAAAAATTTCCCCACCAAATGAATATCCTCTAATCCAAGACTCACCTCCCTCATATATGTAATATGAGTTAGATATGCCTCACATTCATCCATTATCAATCATCTAGCAGTTATGTCTGAGATCACATATGATGGAACCACTCTCCGATCCCCCATAAATATCACCTATGGTTTACCTTAAAGACTCTATCATCAACTCTTATGCATCACAATCCATTACAGCCTAATGTTGTGAATCATATTAACTCTCTCAAATCTATCACTATCAAGTCAAGTAGTACATTCACTTCACCAATCCTCAATAACATTTCCCTCCTCACACTATTCACTACCACACAGTCTCCCATTGACATCCACACTCTCAAGTTATATCCTAATAGACTAACCTTTCCCAAAACTCTAAAAGCAAACTCTAAAAAGATGTAGGAATGGGTAGATCTTGGCTCTACTAACATATATGCCTCAATATTAAATAATTAAATCTTAACAGAAATGACATTGTTGGTTGCGGATGCCTCCTCCTTTGTCATATGGTATATCCTTGCCTGAGTCTGACCTTATGTTAAGGACATCTCATTAGTATCTATAACCATTACCGACCTGGATCCAACAGCTCTACCATCACCTGTACGACCAACTCAACTTGAATCTTTATCGAAACCTGTACTACCAACTCAACTTGAATCTTTATCGAAACTAGAAACACCACTCTGACCACGTATTGTCTCCTTTACCCTTACTCCTGAGCTCCTCCTTACTGTTGGATAGCTCCTTTGTAAATATCCTCGCTCTCTACAGATATATCATACCTGATTGATCCCAATGGGTCCCTAATATAGTCTTATGTGAACTCTCTAGTAGGTAGCATATCTTTATACCCCTCCAGCTCCTCCACTAAAAGGTCCTCTAAACCTATAACTAGCCCCTCTATCTGATCCAACCGATGGTGCGCTAGTAATGCTATGCTATCATAAATCCCTACCATCTCCCCGATCTCTATCAAACTTATAGAAACTACCACTCGTAATCAATATAGCAACCACTCTTTTAGATCCCCCTGCACTAGTAGGCCACGAAAGACTAGCTCCCCTTTTAACAGATCGACTGAATGTTTCAATGATTTTGATTGGTATTGATTCAAGAAATCTTTAGCCAAGGTGGAATGATACTTTGAAAATATTTTTCAAATGTCATTAATATAATATTAATTTCATACTCTATATCTAATCAGAACACAATGTGATGAAAATTTTGATTTATATGAAGAAATATGCACGGAAAGGCTGGCTAAAAATATTTTAACATTCCTAATACTAGATACCAATATTGAGTTATGAATACAAACTATTTAATTAGAGAATTAAAGGTAAATTAAAGGAGTTTAACTTATCTAATCATAAGCACGATTTAAGTTTATAATTTATAGTCATTGCTAATATATTTAAGAACCTAATAGGACACAAACAAAGAATGATTAAAGATTAAAAAAAGTTAATTTAATTAAATTGGACTTGATTGTAAAGTTTAAGAAAATTTGAAGGTTAAATATGAGAAGTTTAATAAATAAGAACCGATATGAGATATTAGATTTTACTTGGACTTATTTAATTTTTAATTATAATTAATTATAATTCTAATTAAAGTTTAATTGAAATTAAAATTATATTTCAACTAAATTATTAAAAGGTTCAACTCTTGTTAGGAAAAAGTGTAGGCTCTACAAAAGCTACTAATCCTTGTCTGTCGCTCTCTATATTACTTACAGAGTTATCTCAACTTATTCATGTAATATTATTAGAGAACGGATGCTTGTAGAGCTACAGGGGCAAAAATAAACCTATTTTAAAAAGTGATTCGAATGAAATTGTAGAAGAGAACAAACTTGATAATAAGATATTGATTCATATTTTTACTTTATTACGTTCTATTCATTAATCACGTTATATAATTTAAAGTAATTTTGGCTTTTGAAAAATCGAGCGAAATAATTTTGTTTTGTTCTTCTTTCGTTACATGCATTAACTTTGCGAGACACATTAAAGTGATTTAGTTGGTAGAACACATAACCTCTCTATTCAAAAAGTTGTGTGATGGAAAGACACATCTAAATAATTTAACTATGAACAATTAGTCTCTAAATTCAGAAAATTTAATGTTTAAAAGTTGTACTAAGAAAATCCTAACTTATTTAAAACTTTTAAAAAGATAATTAATTAAGACCAGAAACTCATTAAAATTTATAAATGTCAATTAAATCGAATTCATCTAAAGATAATAAAATTCGTTCGATTTCACCGAAGCCGAATTCAAAAAATTAAATTAAGATTAATTGAATTTTAACCGAGTTCAAACTAGAAAGAGTAGGCTTGATTCAACTTTAATGGTCCTAACTAAGTTCGGCCCACATTCTGAAATTGGACAAAATGGAAGTTAGATAATGTTACTAATATATGCATCATACTATAATCCAAAATTTGACTGGAAAAATTGCAGTACGGTCGTAGGGTAAAATACATCGCAAGGGAAGATCCAGGCTACTACTGAATTATTGAAGTACTTAACAAGAAGCTAGTTTGTAACTTGCCCATTAACCTAAAGAGGACCTTTAGAAGCCCTTGAACGAGATTTTTGAGCCTCCAATCTTGCCTCCATAAGTTTTGCTTCCAAAGTATTTTCCTTAAAGCCCTTCGGCAATTTCACAGAAGATTCAGTTGTTTGAAATTCTGGAGAGTCCATCTTAGACATCCACTGCTGCACCGGACTGGCATGTCCTGGAAAAAAAGGCTGAACACAAACATCTTCCTGCAAAGCACCCTCAGGATGAATTTTATCACCTTCAGATGACATTGAATGATTTCTGACAAGGTTATCAAAGACATGATTCGAGTGGAATCGACAAGTCCCGACCAGTTTAGATTTTTTATCATGTAGAGCTTCTTCAGCAATATCCGATGTTCCTGCATTCCTTATTCCAGCAACTTGGTTTACTCCCAGAATTTGTGGCCTTGTCTTGTCAGGAAACTTACCATTTACCCTTGACCCAGTTGTTACGTTCCTGGAATTTGAATTCACTATTTCTTCAAGGTGGCTTTCTACATGTCGTTTAGAGCTGCTTTTGTTTTGTTTCATGCCTCCCCCATTGTTTAGCTCAAAGCAACGAGAACCACTGTCAGAAGATAATTCTTCATCAGCTGCATCTTGAGGCGCACTTCTAGCCTCATTTAGTGGAAAAGATTCCCGCCGTGAGCAATTGATTATTGCCTCATTTGCGGACAAACTATTGTCCTTTGCCACTTCAGCAGAATGTCTAGCTTGAAGAAAGGATTTTATATCCGGAGTTAATTTCTCAACAACTGTATTCCTGCCTGAAAGATCATTTTGAGCTCCTGCAATTTTCATTTGCATCCGTTCATCGAGCCATGCCTCTGAAATATGGAGAACCAATCGATCAGGTTTTTCCCTACCAACAGGTTCCTTGTCATGGTTGTGATTTAGTAAACGCAACTCTTGCTCGTATTCTCTTACCCCTTTAGCAAATTCATCACACAAACTTTCCAACAAAATACGTGCCTTCCTTTCTCTCTCGAGATCTTTCAAAGCGCTGGAGAAAGAAGATTTCAACTGAGAAAGCTCTTGTGCTAGTTTCCGATGCAGACTCTCCCAGTGCTTCCTCAACTTCCTCTCATTTTCTACCTCTGCTTCCATTGACTGAATTGCAGCTTCCACATGATCTTTCACCTTGTTCTTCCTAAAAGCTTCATCATCTTCAACTTGCCTCATCAATTCTTCCATTTCTTGCCTGTTCTTCAGTTTCTCTTTTCGTAGCTCTTTTACCTGTGATTGAGAGTGATCCAATTCCCTTTTCAAAGCTTTTAGCAGTGACAAGTTTGATACTTGTTGCTCTTCAAGACTCCAAATTCGATTAAGCACCTTGAGTAATTCTGTTGATGTCTTAAGGCTATACTTCGACTCTTCCAATCGGCCCTTTGAATCCAACGAGCTAGAAGCAGTAACTACAGGTTTATAAGGTGCAACCTGTGATAAAAGTTGTATAAATTTGGCGGTCAATTATAGAACGAAAAGGACAGCTGTTTAACTAAATAGCTAATACATGTAAAATGAAACAGAAGCCAGAATAGCTATTTCATGGAACTAATTCTGGAGATTAAGGTGACTAGGTAAGCACCATGCTACAGTGTATGATGGGAAGATAAATAAGATACTTTCCGAAAAGGACATTCCTACAACTATACTAATCACCTTGGCTAGTAATGATGCATCTTTGATTTGTTCACCCTGCACTGTAGTGAATCGAAAAAATAAAGAGGAAAACGAACTCTTTAAGTCGCAACTCGTAAGTGGAAGGATAATGATAGTTACCTCCATGGAGCTACCGCAGCTAGGAGATAGAGGCTTTTGGGTACAGTCATTTCTCTTAAGCGGATGATGGTGATCAATTGATGATGTTGCAGCATGTCTCCTCAAGTTACCACTACTTGCTGGCTGGAAATGTCAAAGTAAGGATAGTTCTTTCTCAATCGACATTCAATGCCACAGAGAGGAAATCTATGACTTAAACAGCATTCATTGTAATTATTGGGTTATAGATATCAATAAATAATTCTTGTAATTCTTTCTTCCTGACTTATCTCTCTCCAACTCTCCCCTTGTACCCGTCCTCTTCAATGCCATTTTCATGCGCATATATTGTCCCAATGTTCAGTGAACTGAGCTTAAAATTCCCCTTTTCAATTCTGATGTCTCAAAAAGCGATGTGTTTCAATAAACTAGGCATGAACAGCACAGCGTTATAGACTTCTAGGCACTGAAACTTCTTATAAACACAACACAAAACCAGACATAAAGTTTTGGTGACTGATCTTGCTTCACAATCTAATTAGAAATGCACTCAAGACACAGAAAAGAAAATAAATAGAAGAAGCATACAGACATCAATTAGGAGAGCAAAACCACAGCAGTCTGAAGGAAAAAGGGATTCTTGCAGCGCCCTCATCGTTATCCCGAAGTCATTGAACTACACTTATCCACTCAAAATAGCAAACAATTTGGATTCTGATAGTTGAATCCACCTAGCACGCAAAGAAACAATGTCTAAACACAATTTGCAATGCTCACTCTCAGTCTTCTCACATATCATGAATCTGACCAGGGGACACCACACCTGAGTTGCTAACTATCAATAAAAAGCACTACTAGAGGACATCGATCAGCCAACACCACCGAGAATAGAAAGAAAAAGAATGGCAGAATCCACCATTTGATCAACTAATTGCGAATTGTTACCTGCAAAGTAAGTGTTTTTTTTTCTGGGTAATTGAGAGATTTAAGCACAAACCAACAAAAGCACAGTTTGAACAAGCAGAAATTTCAACAACCACCAAGCATGCCTAATCCAAACCGTAATGACAAATGCAACCCAAAAAAAAAAGAAAAAAACTGGTAAGATCCAAAAGATTTCATCAAACCACCTTCCCTGCATCACTCAGTCATGTCGATTAACCACACTATGAAAAGTCCAGCAAAAGAAGAAAGCAGGAAAAGCAAACCTGATCATAAGGTGTGGTATTAGGAGGGTCAGCCAAACGAGTACGAAGCTCAAAGGCCTTCTTGTCCTTGAGGTGGCGACGACTGCCTCCTTTGGACCCAAAATTCTTGCTCATTTTAGGCTGTGAAAAGTGGAGTTGGGGCTGAAACTCCCACAGGTTGGCACAAAGTTTTCTTGCAGAAACAGTATTGCTAGTACCAAGAAACTCTTCAAAGGGGTTGTTGATTTTCTCACTGTCGTTGTGAATTGGGGAAGAGAAATGGAGCCTCCAAGTGGGTGATGGAGTAGATGGGCCTCCTCTCTTCCCAACGAAAAACATCCATCTTTTCAACTTTACTTCACCCTTCAGTGTACCCTCTTGCTTTTCTACTTTCCCTTTGTCTTCTCTCCCCACACCTTTTCCTTTTCTTTCCATTTTCTCCTTCTTCTTCTTCTTCTCTCTCAGTCTCTCTTCCCTTTTAATTTTAAACAGAGATTTGCTTCTCCTTCTCCGTTTCACTCATCTTAGCTCTATTCTTTACTAAACTCACTCAAGTTTCATCCTTTTCTGACTGCTCTGTGTTCAAGAACTGATCTTTTCACTTCTGCTTTCTTTCTTAAGATCCTCTGCAGTGCAGAGTGACCAAGTTCTTGTTTTGTCTCATGTGTTACATGGCATATGTGGGTCTTCGCCAGTTCTTTTTTTCCTTTTCTCATGTTAATTAACCGCATCTTCCATGACTTCAACTCCCTATATTCTAGCTACCTAAGCTGCAATACCATGAGCTGGAATATATTCACGTTTACTCGGACATTCTCCTTCATGGTAAAACAATTCAGATGCTTAGCATTTTGAACCGTGGTTGGCAGCTATTTCGAGAGCTTTCGAGAGCTTGAATTAAGTTTTAGAATTTATTGTCTAAAAATTTAAATTAGTAAATTATTTATTTAAAATATTTTTTATAATTTACTATATATAAAATATAAATTTAATGTAAAAAACTTGACTCTATAACTTTATTATATATAAATTATAAATTTAATATTAAATTTAAATATTATAAAAATATAATATTACATACTCCTAAAGATTTATTTAATATTTATCTAAAAAATAACAATTATAGTTTTTGTTATGAGTAAATTATGGAACATCACAAAAATAATATTCCTCATTCTTATAATTGACATAGGACTCAAAAGTCAAAACTAAAACTATTACAAGGGAGAAAAGAAGGACTTAAAGGCTTTTTTTATATTTTTTGGTTGTAATTTTTAATTTTTAATTTAATATAATATTCCCTGATTTTTATAATTGAGATAGGACTCAAATTCAAAACAAAAACTATTAGAAGGGAGAAAAAAGACATAACTTCACAATCTAACGAGAAAAAAAATAGACATTTCTACTTTTATTTTATGTTTTTGTTTTTTCAAATAAATATAAAAATACGTTTAGTTGTTAATGTGAATATAGTTATATTTTTATTACTGATGATAATTTATATCAGATAAAATATAAGAGATAATTTTATTTTAATTAATTAAATTTATTTTAATCTCTTATATAATATTTATTAATAAATTATCAATAAAAATTATTTTATCTTAATGAAATAAATAATATAAAAATTAAATTATTTTCAAATTAAATTATATTTTAATTACATTTTAGTTATTAAATCAAATTTTCATTAAATTTTACATATCTTGAAAATAATTTAATTTTAATTTTATTTATTAATTATTATAATTTATTTTAATTACAAATTATTTATAAATTTATTAATAATTAAATTTATTTAACTAAATATATAATAATAAATTAAATTATTCACAATTCTTATTAAATAATTAAATATTATACATTTAGTTAATAGAAAAATCATATTATAAAAATAAAAATCTTTTTTTTGTGGTTTTCATAAATTTTGAAAACTAAAAATAAAAAAAGATTTTTTTACTAAATTTAAAAATAAAAATAAAAAGCTTGTCAGGCTTTCAAAGATCTTTTAATCCTTTGTAGGCTTAACCTTAAACCTTGTAATAATCAATTATCTCTTTTGTCTCTGTCCCTTGTATCCTTCAGGCAAGTTGAAATGCTCCGTTATTACTTTTTAGAACTTCCAATATTAAAAATGTCCAACTTTGTTCAATGTACAAAACGAACTAGTTTTGAATATTAGAATGGATTGAGCTAAGTAATGTTGGTATCCTCTGAACTCACTTTCTTGAGGGCTAACGAATTAAAGATCAGAACTGCAATGATTGCTAAAACATTCCTCTTTAGAGAAAGACCCTGGAAATGAGATGTGAAGTAAAAGCTTTAACCATGCGGTTTATAGGACAGAGTGACACTCAAAAACTGCTTAGCCTAGTCTTAGGTTCCAACTTCCAAGGACGAGGATGATCACCCGACCCGAGCCAAGTTCAGAGGTATAGGTAACTCTTTGTTTACTGATATCCTTCATTGTTTAGGTTTTAACCAGAGCTTGTGCTAATTAATTGTCAGACACCAGCCAACGACACTTGTGGTCCATCACCACTCGTGCTGCTCTAACGAAGAACTGCTTTCTCACTTCTTTTAACGTTCTATTTCTCTTCGCATCACCTTCAACGGTACTCTGTCAATTCTAGTTTAATGATACCATTTTTGGGTTTTCTGACCGTGTAGTAGCATGTTATTTTAATTATTTTTATAATTATTATGATTAAAATTATCTAAATTAAGAACATTTAAATAATTGTCCCATCATACATCTTTAACTTGATGGTTCTAATATCAACATAAGCAATATGAAACAATAAGATAGAAAAAATAGTGTGAAGATTTGATTGACACTCGATCAAATCTTCAAGTGAAAGAATTATCAAAAAATGGTGTCTACCAAAATTAATCATAACAAATGATAGGCACCGTTCAATTGTGTGAAGATTTGATTGACACTCAATTAAATCTTTAAGCGAGAGAATTGTCAAAAATGATAGACACCAAAGTTAACCGTAGCAAATGGTAGGCACCAATGCCTACCAATGTTAAAGGATAGCTGGCTAAGATGAAGCAAGAAGAACAAGCAAAATGAGCAAAAAAAAA
Organism: Erythroxylum gracilipes; assembly: GCA_026413385.1. Taxonomy (NCBI): domain Eukaryota; kingdom Viridiplantae; phylum Streptophyta; class Magnoliopsida; order Malpighiales; family Erythroxylaceae; genus Erythroxylum; species Erythroxylum gracilipes. The sequence goes on from JANZLC010000009.1 coordinate 22,340,220, forward strand.
AAAAATAGAGAGAATTGATGTGAGAAAAAAGAGAGAAAAAGAGAGATATAAAAATATTTTGTATATTTTTTAGTATAATTTTTTTTTGTAATTCTCCAATTTTTTTAGTAGCAAAAGTCTTCCATTATTGCCTATGATTTTTATTCTTACTTGATAGTTTTCTACGTAAAATCTGTGTATTTATTACTATTCTCTCAGTCTTATTTAGCTGCGAATCTGCTGTAATCCGGTCAATTTTCACAACATAAATGAGGGTTATCTAGTTTAATCCTTCGTATTACTACATTTTCTCAATAAAAATTTACTAAACTTCCTAAAAATCATGTTTTTGAAACTCTTTTTACCTTAAAAGTTTTAGAGGTGAAAACAAATCACTCCTCGGCCAGATTTCTCGTGACAAGCAGAACAGTCAATGGCATTAAACAGTCAATGCTGGATCTCCTCAGGACCACCAGGACCGAGGAGCTGGAGTTAGACCACTTTCCATGTACGCTTGGTGTCATGTCCTTTGATCTTACTTAACTAGGGTGGTCCAAGGACATGGAGGCGATAAAATCTTGCATTGTCTCGAGTATTTTTATCGAGCTCAACTCACACAGGCAATGATGATTCAACAGAACAAACTAAACCCACGAATATAATAATACAGCATGTTGCCTTTTCCACCTTCTGGTGCTTCTTTAACCTGTCGTGTCGTGCCGTCCGTGTCCTACCAGCTGCTCAACGATAGGATTTGTCATTTGTCTCCTTCGAAGGTTCAACGTTGGTGGTAGTGGACGATTTAAGTCGAAGTTCGGTTTAAAGGGCTTTGCCTTTTTAAGTCCAATTAGCACTCACAAGTTCTAGAAGCTATTTCGTGTAGGCCTAGACCAGACGAAAAACCCACAATTATATGTTTAATTATTCAAAATTGTTAATAATTAATATATAATAAGTAATTACATAAATTATTTTGTAAATTAATAAGGTTTAATTTTAAAATATTAAAATATACTTAATTTTATAATATCAGTATGAAATTTTAAAAAATGTTGAAATATTCTAATTTTTAATTTTTATAAAAATAATCCAACATTAAAAATGACACTATTATTCTAGGTGAAAGTCATTGTGACAAAATATTAATATGATATGATATGATATGATATTTTAGTTTAATTTTTAATTTTGATTTATCTTAATAGCTATTGTTATTAAAATTTGCTGATTTATTAATTAATTGATTGATTTTTGTAAACTGATTAATTTTTACAAATCAAAATAAACTAGTTAATTTTTATATAACATTTTTAATTAAACTTTTAACTTCTTTGATGAATCATTTTCAATCTTATTTTAAAATTTTTAATTTTTCAATCATTATTATATAATAATTTTATAAACTTAAATTTCTTATTTTATTAATTTAATTTCTGATCTGGTTTTTAAAATATTGGTTACGAGACTTACTTGAAATATATAGTGAGCAAATTAATACATGTTCTTAAATATTTATGCAATGTACATACAAAAAATAATTTTCAAAAACTAGTTAAACTTCAATCTATGTTTTTCAGGTGAAAACTTGAAGATTTTCATGGAATCAGTAATCTCTATCAAGGGTCAATATCACTTTACTACAATCAATCATCAGCAATTTGTTCAAATCACCTAAAACAACATGTTCTAGGAAAAACTCAACAAATTCCGATTTGAAAAAGAAAAGAGTTTCGTTTATAGAACTAAAAGGCATCCCCTTTCTCTGAATCTTCTGATTGAAATATCTGGTGAAGATAATCCTGAAAACGAGTAGAATATACTTCAGGACTTACTGCAGCAATGGACTTAGAATCGTATTGTAATGACTTGTAAACATGTTCAATGCGCTTAGAGACACCGTAATTCTGGAATATATCTACGATTTTAAAATATAACTTCACATTGCAGCCCCTGGGGTCCTGTATACTAGGATGAGCTGATCCTCCCCTCCGAGTCGTCGCCCGAGCACGCATCGCCATGCCAAAGTTAAAATCAGGACTGGAATATATGAAAGTATAAACAATGAGGAACAACTGAAAATGAAATGCTATAATTAACAGATCTCTGAAATCACAATTGCCAAGTTAAGCAGAAGTAGCCTTCCACACCTGGATTCAGGTGGGAATTTGCCATAATTTTGAAGGATTCAAAGCAAAGCAGATGTTACCTATTTGATACTTGGCACATTTCACCACTTTTGTTTAAAGAGCCAAAAGTGGTTGTAGAACTGGAGTTGGGAACTGCCTTTTGACCACAGAAACAGCTACCATCAGTGGCTACTGCAGAAAAAGGTACTTAGTATTGTGTATATAGCTCAAAGCAATCAAACTGTAAGAGTCGAGAATAAATGTTGCAAAACACATTCAATGGACAGAAATTATTGAATGAAAGCCAAAATTTTCATTCCTTACAAAGTGGGTAGCTACAAGTTTCAGAAATGAAAAGCTGACACAAAAAGATTTCTTAATCAAGGATGTGTGGATGAATTAGGGATTGCCACTAAACAAGCAACTAAAAATGAGACATTCCTGAAGAAGAACTATATAACAACAGTCTATCTATTCCGGATTAAAGTTTGCATTTGATATTAGTAAACACAATGTTCTGCATCAGATATAGCTTAAACTGTTGCATCTGATTCCAAGTATACTAAATGAGAAACAAAAAATAACGTAGATTCAGGAATTTCCTTCTGATTGAAACATTACGAAATTAACAGGATCATCTGTTATATCCTCTATATCATGGCGGTGGGAGCAATCACCTTTGTTGGGAGCTTGCATAGCAACACCAATCAAAAGACTGTAATCCATGATTTTCTCAGATTCCAAGAACTCGCAATCATACCGGAGTTGCCTGTAAAGTGAAAGTCGAATAATGCTTTTAACAAAAACCAGAAATTTTTTGATGCATTTGAGGATCAAAATATACACAACTTTATTAGAAAAAGCCTCTTATATATGCTATGACTTTGAAACAGATTAGCCAACTTACTTCAAAAATTTATAGTGTGTCAGTGGATCTAGGTGCAAAAGAAGATCAAAATCCTTGTCCTTGTATATGACTTTTCCCTCGATTTTCTTTCTATTCTGTTTTCTTCCTTTAGGCGTGCCTTTGAGATCATAAATTTTGCATTTTCCGACAGATGAAGGGATGGCAGTTGACAACACAGAAAAATAAACCTGCACATGAAAAATCACTTTGAGGAACTCTGCATCGGAACCTTAATCGAGAATCCTTTGTTTTCTTTTCCAGGGCTTGCTCTCTCCTCTATATTTTCTTTTCATAATGGCATAAACACATGCCATGGTTGCAAATACTGTTGTAGACTACCCAACTTCAAGGACAATTGTTTGCTAATGGAGCAAAAGTAGCAGGTAAAGGATCTCAGGGGATTACTTATCTTGACAGAAACATGATCACTATACACCATAACAATGGGAATGTAAGTTGCAGAAGAACTTCTGATAAACTTTCAGAGAAATAAGTTGAGAAGTTCATTTCTTTAGTAATCTTTCAGAGCCTAGTGACACTGCCCAGTTGATCTGACTCTTATGTGAATCAAAGTAATGTCTTTTCTCTTGTGCAGAAAACCAAAACTTGCTCAAACCAGATACAAAATGAAAATGCCTTTACCTTGATACCTCCATGTGGCTTCACGACATGAATTCCATATAGCTTGGTCAACAATGAAGCTCGGTTCTTCTTAAGATAAGCATAATAGTTTGGAAGCATATCCACCATCACCTGCATGGAAAAGAGAATTAAGAACCCTTGCACCGTCTGTTCAAGTTAATAACCAACAACTTCGGGAAGATGGTGATTCTCAGAGATCCCAGATGATTGATCTTTACCTTCACTTCAGATTTACGCAGAGTTTTAATCACAAAACGCTCATCCGTTGTCAAAATAATCAGACGACCGAATTTCCCTGGTGAAGAGACTTCCCTTATTACGTCTTCCGCACAAATTGCCAGCATATACTCAGTATGATCGATGTTTTCAAGCTCTCGTAAGCGTCTGGAACAAAACAACATTTACATATCTATTAGTTCTTTCTTCTGAAATTTAGGTATTTAGCAGATTACCCTTTTCCAGGGAACGGGTTAATAAGGTTTCGCCATTGATGCAACACAATATATATCACCCATTTCGTACAATTATTTAACTGAAAATCAGAAGAGAAAAAGGGACGTAAAAGCACCTGAAAGCCACAGGACAATAATCCTTCCAATCATAATCAGTAACGACGTAATGAGAAATATGTGCAAAATCCTGTTTACAGTATCGTATCTTGTTAATCTGAGCATCTCTGAACTCAAAAGCCGGAATCTCCTTCTGAAGAACGGCCATTTCCTGCCCTGAGAAATTCCGACCAGACATCATTTATCAAACTTACGTTTGCAAAAATGCTGATTACTTACCAGAAACATTGACAATAAAGTACCTTGTAAAAAATCAGATACTTGTCACAGAATCTATGTTAATGTTACAAATTAACAAAGAGAAAGTTCCTCGGGGAATCACATCTTTACTGGGAATTCATGGATATAGTTGAATACATTGGTTGGGAAAAGGAAGGTAGATTGCCGGTAGAGCAATGGATTTGGTCCGTTACAAATTGAATAAACCATCGCGCTTTGCGCGCCAGATTTAGTTATGCTTTTATATTGTTCCACTACCTGTTTCAAGGTTCGTTCTCTCTTTTAAGAACCAAGCCTCCAATGCCAACAACATTTTGCTGTCCAGTAGTGCGAGCAAAATTCATTTTTGTTACTTTTGCTGAGAGTATTAACAATTTTTCGAAATTATTACTTGCATCTTAGATTTTATTCCTTACCTGCTTGAAAGAATAATCACTTTAGCTTATGATTCTTTTAATATAAGGGTAATTATAAGACAAATGTGTGTATTAATAGTTTTCATATGATTAGGTGCGTCACTAGATACTTGCATGAGTACTATATACTTATTGAACAAAGAAGCACCATAAGTTTTCAAACATGCTTCTTGATTGTAGAACTATATCCGTTCATGAGATCATTATGTCTTGACCACAGCATGACACCTCCATACTTGCGAGACCTTTTAATTACAGGAAGCACCTTGGAAACCAGATTAGGTACCAGAATATACCCACTTCCGGCAGTGTTAGGGGAGGCTGGTAGACCCAAGAAAATTTTTGTTTTACGTCCATTGCTACCAGGCAGCTATAAGATTGTTTACATTCCCATTACTGTATTGTCAAGGAACGTTGTTGTAGAATTGAACCCAATTGTAATCAAGCAAACCTGTGGCCAATGCTTTTCCTACCCAAGCGTCAGGATATGGGCACTGAGGAGCTGCTGTCAGGTACACTTTCCTGCCTCATTTGCTATATTTTGACAGGAACCTGGCGAGATCGTCCCAGTAAAATGATGTGCCTCCTTCAATGTCCAAGTCCACCCCATCGAAAACAGCATTTGCCAAATGGTCGAGACTTGGAGTGCCCACTTAAGAAGTTGTTCCAGATATAAATGCAACGTTTTTTGCGTCTTGGCGTGAAATTAGAGTGTAGCTTCCTGCAGATCCTCCAAGCGAAAGCATCACCTTAATGCCTCTCTTCTGACATGATTTCATGTCAGAACTCAAACGTCTACATTCGTTAGTGTACGGATTACAATGACCGGCGAGGTTTAACGCGGGAGGTTGATTATTTCCAAAAGTCAATAGAAAAGCCACGTTGACGAATGCATAGTTTCCTGAAGCACTAGCCTTCGCTAAGCTTCCTTCATTTACATTCTGACCCCAGTACACTGCTATTTTCCCTGCATTGAACAGATTCCCAGCATCAGAAATGTTAAGATGAGAATTCGCATCGTCAATATCTTCTGTTCTGCCATTAGAGACGTCCATTAGATCTGATCAATATCACTTGCAAGTAAGTGGATATGGAAAATCCAAGAGATGTTGAATTCAATTTATAGGAGATGTTGAAGATGGAAAATCCCAAGATTCTTGAATTCCAATGCATGTTGGTATCCAATTGTATGTAAGTTTATTTGCATTATTTAGGATGGTCCATTTATAAAGGTTGAACCCTACCACTAGTTTGTGTTGCCCATCTACCCAACACCACTCTCTGTGATGGTCAGAGAGTATTGAGTGGTTTTAGGTTGTTAAAAACAACCTCTCGGTCCTGTCCTCGCCAAGCATCAAGTACACCATCTTTTTTTTTGCTAAGGAAGAGGATAGAACAAACACGACAGCAATACTTCTCAGATCTACGGGCAATGGCTGGAGGTATTATGTTATTTTTGTCTTCCGCTGCTACACATATATATACTGTTAATATATGTTGTTATTATGCATGTGTTTTATACGTGAATGATCTGTATGAAATGCATGTTCAAGTTTACATTTTCTTCTCTGCTTACTCTTATTTTCTGATGAGCCTAGTTGTTTCTCCTAAGTAATTAAATAACCTGAGTGACATAGAGCTATGTTTAAGGAATTCAATGCTTTTATTGCTAGTTATACTTAGGACTTGAATCCATTTCATGATTAACAGAACATCAATGGATGCAAATGAGTGTTCATAAATAAATATCATATAAATGGTACATTTGATAGATAAAAGCGATGCCTATATTGTTAAAGGTTTTCATTAGTGACTTGGCAAGCAACTACTATGCATTTGATTCTTAGTCGTACTATATCACGAGGCTGGTCCATTAAACAGTTGGACGTCTCCAATGCATTCTTACATAGCAATTTGGAGGAAGATGTTTATACGTATCAACTATAAGGTTTTTTTTTTAAAAAAAAAAATCAAAGTCATCCTACTCATGTGCGCAAACTATAAAAGTCATCTTCCTAGGGTCTCAAACAGGCACTTCATCAGTAGTACAAATGTCTTACAACTTTCACTACTCAAGCTTGGATTCAGAGGTTCAAAAACTGAGTCCTCTCTTTTTTACTTGACTAATAACAAAGTTCAATTATATAGTCTTTTCTATATCGACAATATCGTCCTAATCAGACTCACTCAGAGGCATTAGAATCGCTTATTAAACAATGGAGTTCTGAATTTAAAATTAAATATCTTGGTCAACTGAATTATTTCTTAAGCATGGCGGCCACTTGGACGGATTCGAATTTGTTATTAACTCAGTCTAAATACATTCGTTATCTGTTAGCAAGAGCCAAACTGCAAAATGCCAATACAATTAGTATATCAGCATGTTCAAAGACAAAGCTCTCTGCGTTCTATGGGAATTCGTTTCACGATGTGCATTTAATTGTACGTTGTTGGAGGTTTGCAATATTTATCATTAACGAGAACTGATATTTCTCTTTTCTTTCCACAAAGTATCTCATTTCATGCATCCTCCTAAAGATGTTATTTGGTTAGCAGTAAAACGTATACGTCATTACCTTAAAGGGACTATCATCATAGTATGCTTATTTCTAAATCTCTCTTCCTTTGCAATCAACGCTTATACTATTAGACAGACTGCATCGATGATAGGAAGTTTAGAACAGGTTTTGCAATATCTGCGGGACGCAATTTGATTACCTGAAGCTCTTGCAAGCTATGTATAGTGTCTCACTCATCCATGGAATCAAAATATCGAGCACTTATAGCTTCAATTCAAGAAATTCATTACCACGTTCTCTACTCATTGAGTTACGTGTATTAACTAATGATTTTTTCACTCTATTATATGAATTTAATTGTCTCATACTTTACTACTACTATACACGTAACTAATTAACTTGATTTAAATGAGTCCATGACTTGCAAGTCATCAAGTGCACTTTTAATTATGAAAAGCAGAAGAAGAAATTTCCCCGATGGCTGGGAAATTTCCTGCGGGCCTTAAAAGGGATAGAATTAAGATTCTTTAATGCGAGCAAAAGCCTGTCATAAGCAACCTTTGGGAATTATATGGTCTCCACAAGCTATGAAAGTTACAAAGCAATTACATGGCAGCACAAAACTTGAAAGCCTATCGGTAATGGTTTGATTGAGTTTCTTTTCCGCTAGATGGTAGTTTGACTGTTTGCGATCTAAAGAATTTTCTGGGAATGATTTGTGCTAAGACTTGCCCCTCAAGCTTCATAATTATACACAAAAGAATATCACCTAAATATCTACATAAATAACAAATTCTAAAATGCTCGACCTTTTTAGATTTTTTAATTAATTGATAAAGCTTTTAAAATTTTCAATTAAAACATTAATAATTCAATTTAAAATATTCATTTTTACTTAAGCAATTGGTAAAGTTGTTCCTGCCTATAAAATCACATGTTTAAGTCACGAAAATAATCTTTTGTAAAAATACAAAGAGAAAATTTTGTACATCATAACTTTCTTTAGACTCCCACAAAGCAAGGAACTATATGCAATTAGAAATGTCAAATGGCTCGGCTCGAACTGATTTTGGTCCGAATTGTTTGGAGCCACGGGCCGAGCCACGAGTCACCCCGGTCCATTGACAAGTCTACGTGCAATAAGCATGTTGACTTTTTTTTTATTGTCTTGACTAGTAAATAGAAATACATAGTATTTAATAAATATGTTATATAATAAAAAAAATTCGACCTAATTTATCAAAATTTTAAAAAATTAATTATTTACTTAAAAATTTTAAATGTTCGATCCCTAAATTAAAAAAACTTAAAAAGTTTAAATATACTATCGCTTGTCTAATAACAAATTACACTAATATCTTCCCAATACGATCGAACCTCTTTTTCTTTTTAATTATGAGTTAGAACTAAAATAACAGTTTAGCAAGATTTTTCTTCTTGTAAGTTGTAATTACAAATTATTAAAAATAAGTCAAAATATTAGTATAATTTTTATTAACATGAACTGGAGCATTATGTGGCCGTAGGTAGTTTTATCTCCTTTATTTGACGCGACTACTTTTAGGTGACCCCATCAAATTACCATGTATGTATGTACATATGTAATAACTTTTCTGCACCTTAAGTCCCAAGTAATAAATTAAATAAGAAACCAACGAATTAGATTTTCCACGTGAGGATGGCAATGAAAGGATTATGGGCCAAGATTTTAAGTATTTTTAGTTTATCATTTTATGGATTAAGCTATCTAAAATACTTAAAATTCTGTTGTTTAAAAGTATTGAACTTAGACTAATTAAAAACTATTATTTTTAATTTTAAAATTTTGTTTAAAAAATTGACGAGGTCGAATGACGCTTGCCATCCTGTTTCCTCTATGTTCTTACTTCTTAAAGACTTGATAAATTATAAAAGGTGTTGTAGCCTAACTAACCAGCCAACTGACTTCGTGTGTTGGTTATATATAGGTAAAAACTTTTCTTATTATCTTTACAAAATCAGTTCCATTTCACATATTTTAGTGCCCAGCTAGGACATCCGGAGTTTATAGCCAATATGCATCTTGATCGAGAAGATGTAATGAACCCCTGCCGACCATCGTGATGGAGGGCTTTCACAGCAATATTTTTCACTAGGGTTCTTATTGCTATGTCTAAGAAAGGCCCTCATAAGCAAAAAAGTCTCTAAGACACACTTTCCTACGTTTCCATTAATGTCCATAATGAAATCGTTGGCACGGACCATATATCCTCCATAAGTGGTATTGATCAAACCACACTCGCTTGTGTTGTGAAAGAGAAGAATTTTGGCTTACTTAGTCAAATAGGAGGAATTGAGCAAATTGTTGCAGCTCTTAACAGCCATATTACAGAAGGTATCAGTCGAAGAAAGGAGGATCTGGAACATAGAAGAGAGATTTTCGATGTCAATACGCATCAAAAGCCTGCTGTTAAAACCTTTTTACAGTTTTTTTCTCCAAGCAATAAAGGACACAACCATTGTAATTCTTTTAGTTTGTGCCATGATCTCTTTCGGTTTTTGTATCAAATAGTATGGCCTGAAAGAAAGCTGTTATGGTGGTCTTAACAGCATTTTTGTTGCTGTCCTTATTGTTGTTATGTCTTCTGTGAGTAACTTTAGACTATCAACACAGTTCAGGAAGCACTCTTATGATATTACTCATATAAACATGCAAGTTATCAGAGATGGGAATGTCATTCCGTAACAATTTCTGATATGGTGGTTGGCGATGTTATTTTGCTAAAGATAGGGACCAGGTTCCTGCCAACGGCTTGTTCCTGCATGGCTATTCTTTGAAACTAAATGAGTACAACTTGAGTGGTGATCAAAATCATGAAGTTGCTGTTAATTGCAGAGAAAATCCATTCGTCCTTACAGGAGCAAAAGTGATTGATTGCTTTGGTTTCATGCTTGTTACGTTTGTCGGTGAGAAGATAACGAGTTCAACATTCCGTGAAATGGAGGAAGAGACTCCATTTCAGGAATATCTCAATAAGCTCATTTCTCAAATAAAAAAGATAGGAACAGATGCAGCAGTGATTATTTTCACTATTGCTTTCATCTGTTAGTTCACTGGAAACACCAAGGATGTAAGCAGAAAACCAGAATTCATCAAAAGCAAGACTAACTTGGGGAACAACCTTCAGTCAATAGTGAACCTTATAAATGCTACTGTGAATATCGTGGAAGTGACAATCCCTGAAGGTTTACCCTTGGCTGTGGCACTAAACCTTACATACTTTATGAAGCTAATGACAAATGATCATATTATGATTTAGAAACTCTTTGCTTGTGAAACAATGAATTCTGCCACAACAATCTGCACAAAATAGGAACTCTTACTATGAATTAGATGAAGGTAATTGAGGTGTGGCTCGGTAAAAAAAAAAGTTGCAGATGATTTTCCCAGACAAATAACAAGTCAAACATTTCAGTTGTTACAGAAAGGTGTTGCTTTGAATGCAACTAGCTTTGTAAACAAGAAAATTCTGCACTAGACCTTGAGATTTTTGGTTGTCGATCGAGAAAGCATTACTTTCTTAGGCTAAAGCAGATTTGGGTGTCAATATGGATGCATAAAACAATCTTGTGAGGTAGTACATCTAGAGATGTTTAAGTAAGAGAAAAAGACAAGTGGAGTGTTGATCAGGAAGAACCATGTGTTAAATCCTCACTGTTGATTGTATTTTGTAACTTAGTTAGCTAGATTGGTTCTTTAGATTAGTTGAATTTCTCTCTTACTTGTATATAAGTTGTGCTTGTAACAACGTTTTAGAGTGAGTGAATGCAATTTCATTTTTCTCTACATTCAATTTCTATCATTCTTCTTTCCCTTTTCTCTCTATCGTGTTTCTTCACATGATATCAGAGCTTTTGGAGCTCTAGGGTTCCGTTCTTCAAATCCTCAGGACCACTTTTTTTCTCGATTCCTTTTTCAATCCTCCAATTGATTGTTCAATTGAGTCTTTCTGTTTGTTTCGATCCTTCTCTCTGTTCTCGATCGATCAGAAATATCGAAAGATAAGTTCACTAGCCTCTTCAATTTCATCTATTTCACCTGGAGAAGATCCTTCATCTCCTTATTTCGTTTATCATTATGAAAATTTCACCACCATAATTGCATAACCGGAGCTCAATACAAGCAGTTATGCAACTTGGAGCAGATCAGTTGTTCTTATGCTGTCTATATGCAACAAGCTAGGGTTTCTAGATGGATCTATTTCCAAACTTGTCAATCCAGCTGATCCTCTCTTCCCTGTTTGGATTAGATGTAATAATCTAATCATTGTTTGGCTCTTTCGATTGATGTCACGTTTGATTGCGCCGATTGTTGGCCCCGGGTCCCGTTCCCTATTCTGAGGCGACCGCTCGGGGCCTTCGGGTAAGGATCATGCGAGGGGAGGGTCGAAAGCATTCGAATGCAAAGGATTGGCAGCGTGGAAAGTGGTGGGTTCGCTGCATCGACAAAAATGTTCGCCGCAGCGAATGTCTCAAGGGAGAAGTTCGCCATGGCCAACCTCCAACTTCGCCGCGGCAAACTCTCAAGGCGAGCGCTCCTCACCCTTCGGGACAAATACGTCACGAAGAAGGCTGGCTTCGTCGTGGTGAACTCCCCAGCTTCGAAACCCGAACTCCCAACATTCAACCACTAATATTTAACACACATACGTTCATAGATATAATTCTAACCATTCAACTCACCCACTAGACAAACATAATCATATACAAAAAGGACTCCATTCATTACCAATCCAAAAGAGTTTAAGCAAATATATATCATCATACACATCAAAGCTTAAAACAAAATACATGAGGATGCTCAATGTTGATATGTCTAATGAACTATTCAAAATGTTCACTAACTTAGTATAAAAGTCTTTAGCTATCTTGGAGTTTCTGATACCTTGTAAGGATTGCTAACCGTCTCATTCTGCACCTGAGGAGTGGAAAAATGATGGGTTGAGCTACACGGCTCAGTGGCTAATATAGTTATAGCCATCGGTAATTTTCTACAAATTCAAGCATATGTATATATATATATATCTAACAATTCAAGCATTCTTAAATTAGCTCAAAAACTCATAATTAAGCAAGTTAACGTATAACACATAACATAGAATTTAACCATTGAACATACACTCAAATGCATCATACTTGACAATTCAAAGATGCAATGCATAACAAATGGCTCGAGGATTCCATGGGTACGAAATGGAGAAACCGAAGTTTACACCATGAACAAAATAAGTCCATTTTCAGAGCTCATATGCTATAAGCGGGCAGCCGAGAGAAGGTTCTTGTCAACGTGTACGTGACGAATGAAATGATTCCACTCTCACCCAAACAAAAGCACATATTCATGCTCAAATCATTTTCATCATATGCTTTTCTTCTTTTCCTTTAGACAAAATGTTATAACCTTTTTCAAGGTATAACATAATCACAAATCATCATGTATTATCAAATCTTCACAACAATTCAAAAATCGACAATTTAGACATACACACACATAGGCAAGAATTTGCCCAAGCACACAATAACAATAAATACATTACCCACCTAATTTCGCTTGAAAATCCAAGCTCAAGATTGCTTTTTTTCTTGCTCTTAAGTAAGGTTGTCTTGATTCCCTTTAAATAAACCAATTTCTGTTTAATCCCAATTCAAAGAAAATTCATAAAACTTTAATAATAAAAAAATGTTAAAAGTAAACTATAACCCTTTTAAAAATATAAACCTTCAGGTCAATTTTTCATGAACATTTTGATCTGGTAAACGAAGAAATTGGATAATACTTCCTTCTAAAAAAATGTCCCCCATTATCTTAAGTTTCTAATGACACCAAAATTATTCAATTTGGTGCAGTAATCTAAAAGTTATATCCTAAACATTTTTAGACTGTTCTTATACTGAAACAAAATTATGTGCTCAACTTCCCTCCAAAATTGAGATCCTTAGAGACTGAATTGAGACTTGATTTCTTCAAACAATTTGTAGCTCTATGTCTCTAGTTTACTCCAAATTAAAAATCACTCCATTTAGATAACTATATAAAAAGTTATGCTCAAAATTCCAAAGCATGTTTAAGCTAAAAACTTTGTCGCGGCGAACCAAAAAGTTGGCCGCAACGAACGTTGATTTCTTGCAATTTGGCCGCGGCGAACCATGGGGACTTCACCTGGGCGAAGATAAATGTTCGTCGTGGCGAAATTTGATAAAAGCTCGACTCGTCCTTCAAAATTTCAAGATTTCTCACCCCTAACATCTTACACCTAACACATCTTATACAAAAATCGTCCTTTCTACCTCAGTTTCAACTTCATTTCAACCCAATATCATTGGCAAATACATCATGATTTATCTTTGATCATTAACCCTAAAAGATTAAAACATTTGCCTATATCATTCATCAATAACTTCCCACACATATTTAGCTTTATTTGAGTTTCATTTAACCAAACCCATGAAATTTAAAGCATAACTTACTTGTTGAAGCTTCAAATTCTTCAAACTCTTCAAGATCTCCAAAACCCTAGGTTTTCTCTTCTCTTCCTCTCCTTCCACGACACTCTCCTTTTTCTCTTCTCCCTCACCAATTTTTCTTCTTCTACACTCTTAATAATCATACAATGTCCTTTTTTCCCTCCAATATAAGCCTTATGTCTTTTAACCTTAAGTGACTTGCCAACTTTGCCCTTAATACATTCTTGTAATATTAATACTTTAATTCCATCAATCCATGTAATAAACCCTCCTAACTTTGACATAATAACTAAACTCCAAATAAAATGATTTAACTAGCAAGACTACAAAAATTTATTCAGATCATGCTTAATAAAATAAAAAAATTAGGGCTCAACATTTCTCCTCCTCTTAAAAAAATTTCGTCCTCGAAATTCTTACCTAATTCATTAAAGAGGTGAGCATACTTCTCCTTTATGGCTTCCAAGGGCTCCCATATGGCCTCTTTTGTATAATGGTTCTTCTATAAGACTTTAACTAGCTTCACTGTCTTATTTCTCAAAACTTTTTTCTTCGAGTCCAAAATCTCCACTAGGTTGCTCCTCATAATTCAAATCCTCTTTTAGTTGAACCTTCGAAGGTTGAACTATATGCAAAGGATCGGACCGGTACTTCCTCAACATCAATACATGGAAGACATTGTGAATCTTAGATAATTCAAGTGGCAAAGCTAACTTATAGGCTAAAGGCCCGATCTTCTCAGTGATCTTATAAGGGTCTATGTATCTTGGACTAAGCTTGTCTTTCTTACCAAACCTTAAAACTCCTTTATATGGAGAAGCTCTAAGAAACACTCTGTCTCCAACTTCATACTCCATCTCTTTTCTATGTGCATTAATGTAGCTCTTCATTCTATCTTGAGCTGCTTTAAGTCTCTGTTTCACCAATTTAATCTTATCAACTGTGACTTCTACCAACTCAAGCCCTAAAATCCTCCTTTCACCTTCCTCATCCCAACATATAGGAGTTTTGCACCTTCTACCATACAAAGTTTCATAAGGTGCCATTAGAATTCCCGAGTGATAGGAATGATTGTAAGCAAACTCAATTAAAGGTAAATGATCATCCTATGAGCCCTTGAAATCCATTACACAAGCTCTCAACATTACCTCCAATGTCCGTATTGTCCTCTCCGATTGTCCATCAGTTTGTGGATGGAAAGTTATACTAAAGTGCAACTTAGTTCCCAAAGCCTTTTGTAAGCTTTCCCAGAATTTGAAGGTGAACCTGAGATCTCTATCTGAGACTATTGAACTTGGAATCTCATGAAGCCTGATTATCTCATCTATGTATTTCTTGGCCAAAGTATTCAAAGAATCTGCCTACTTAATTGGGAAAAAATGGGCGGACATGGTTAGCCTATCAATAATCACCCATATTACATCATACTTTTTGCTAGCTCTTGGTAATTCCATTAAGAAATCCATCGTGATCTTTTCCCATTTTCATTCCAGAATCGACAAAGGTTTAAGTTTGCCTGAAGGTGCCTGGTGTTCAACATTGACTTGCTGACACACTAAATATTTACTAACATACTCTGCAATATCTTTCTTCATTCCTTTCTACTAGAAGTGCTCTTTCAAATCTCTATACATTTTCATACTCTCCGGGTGCATTGCATAGGGAGCATTGTGTGCCACATCATAAATCTCATCTTTCAGCTCTTGTATATCTGGAACACATAATCGGTTACCTACCATCATCAATCCATCTTCCCTTATCTCTATTTTAGAAGGTTTACTAGTTTTTTATCTCTTCCCTATGCCTACTCAAATACTCATCCTGTGCCTGCAATTCTTTAATCTTCTCATTCAACACTGGCCTTACTCTAGAGTTAGCCAATATACACCCAGATTCAGCTTATCTCAATGTCACCCAAAGTTTGGCTAATTCATTCAACAAAGGAACATATATTGTCTCCACTTGTGCCATAGTGGACTTCGTTGGGTGGTAGTCTATCATTAAGTCATAATCTTTTAACAGTTCTAACTACCTTCTTTATCTCAAATTCAACTCGTTTTGGCTCATCAGATACTTAAGGCTTTTGTGGTCTGTAGACACCCTGGTAGTGACTCCATATAAATAATGTCTCCATATCTTTAATGCAAAAATTATGGCAGCTAACTCCAAGTCATGTGTAGGATAATTTATCTCATAAGGTTTCAATTGCCTAGAAGCATAAGCAATCACCTTATCTCATTACATCAATACATAGCCCAATCCCTTCCTTAAGGCATCACTATATACTATATATCTATCACTACTTAAAGGCAAAGTCAAAATTAATGCCATTGTAAGCCTATTCTTCAATTCCTCAAAACTATTCAGGCACTCTTCAGTCCACACAAACTTCTGATTCTTTCTTGTCAATTTGATAATTGGGGTTGCTATTATGAAAAATCCCTCCACAAACCTTCTGTAATACTCGACTAAGCCCAAGAAACTTCTCGCTTCAGCTACATTCTTAGGTGCTTCCTATTTCACAACCGCTTCTATCTTCCTCGGATCCACATGCACTCCTTACTTTGAAATCACAT
>JANZLC010000009.1:22374104-22392569 GCA_026413385.1 Erythroxylum gracilipes
TAAAAAACACAGGGGCTAAGGTGAACGAATTAAAAACACAAGAGCTAAGATGAATAATCAAGTATATCACAGGGGCTGTTTTATGTGATTTGCCCAAATTATATCATCAAAATAGATAACAACTCACAATTAAAAGAAATTAAATTAAATTCTTTAAATTTAAAATCCTTAAATAATGGATGAAAGTATTATTATTATTATTATTATTATTGTTATTATTATTATTATATTTTAAAAGAATTTTCATATTTAATTTTGAAATTTATCAAAAACTTTATTTTAGAGACAAATTTGGAATAAAGTTTATTACTAATTATTTAAATTAACTACATATATTTAATTTAAAATTTATGAGTTTATTGAATAAATTATTTAGATTATATACCCAAAAAAATTATTAAAATGAGTAAAATAATATGTCAAATTGTTTACGAGGTGATGTAAGTAGTGAAACTAATTGTTTTTAAAATAATTTTTTAATTCAAGAAGACCATTGCTGCACACTAAAAAATATATAATATGTCCGAAAGTGTGAATGCAACTTTATCAAATCCATCCGTACGTCCAAGTCTCTTATTGGTAGAACATGAAGTAGATGGAAAGGAGCAAGATTTTATTTATTACAACTCTAGTCAGAATTCCGGCATTCCCCTTTTGCTTTGGATTTTTGGTATTAATTGTTCCAAAACTTTTTCAGTTGTACCCCACTTTTATTAGACAATAACGCATATCAAACATAGCTGTTATTTTTGAACAACCATTATAGATATTATTAACTTTTATTATATTAAAACGTCCAAAACGTTTCTGATCTTTATTATTATTTTTTAATACACCCAAACGGTCAATTGTTTTTTCTTATATAATTAGTTTGCTCATCTTGTTTACGACTCACTTTGTTCTTTTTGCTCTCTCTCACATTCACGATTCTACTTTTTTCCTATACAATGGCACACATCTTCTACATAAAAACACCTTTTATATACATATTTTCTTGTCTTTTATGTTATGCTTTTGTCTGTTTTTATTAATTTTCAGAGACAGTTTCTATTCTGTCTTTTAGAGTGCATCGAAACTGGTGGAGAAGGCATTAACCCTAGAATTGGAACCTGTTATTCTGTTACATTGTAGAGGAAAAATTTTCAACTTAGGGTAGTGATTTTCACGACACCTTGTATTTCAAATAAGTCGTTTCAATTTAATTATTATTATTATTTTTGCTAACAATCTAAGTCGGAAATTTATTTCGTTGTTACTGTTTTTAGGAAATTACTACAATTTTGCTGCTGCGTATTAATTTTGTAGAAGTCAGAATATGGTGTTGTTTTCTTCATATTGTGATTATTTCAAGTGATTTAATATATCGTCTACAAATGAAACTAACGTAGGTTCTGCATTGACTGTTCCCCACATATTTTCAGTCGCTATCACTGTAGCTTCGAAAATTATACTTGACCTAACTAGAATAGTGTCTCTAGATGAGAGAAATTTTAAACAATGGACTGAGAAAATTTGTTTTACTTTCAATAATACGAAATCGATTATGTACTGTTTCAAGAGACTTCTAGTGACAACACTGGCCCTAAGACTATTAAGGATAACCGTACCATTAGGGAGTGTTACTTAACCATATGATCAACCCTTTGTTTGATATCTCTTGCAAGTACAAAATTGCTAAGAAAATTTGGGATGTTTTAGAAGTGAAATATGAGACGGATGATGCCGGTACTAAGAAATATGCAATTACTAGGTGGTTAAAATTTACCGTTGTTGATGATATAAGCCTATTATGGACCAACTAAATGAGTATGAAAATCTAGTTGCTGAAATCTTTGCTGAGGGTATGAACATATGTGAGTTGTTTCAAGCTAATGTCTTTATTAAGAAACTACCTGCCTCATGAAATGAGTATAAAAACCAGTTGAGGCATAAAAAGAAAGGCATGAAGCTTCAGGAGTTGATAGAACATATAAAGATTCAGGATGCCAACCGTGCATAAGATAAGACCAAAACACTCACCCTTGTCCCTACTTTTAAGGCTCCTGTGGTAGAACGTAGAAGTGTTAATAACTTCAAGAAGAATGGTGGACAAAACAAGTCTTTCAACAACAAGCAGGGTTAGTTTAAACGCAAAAGGATTTATGGTGACTGTTGGTGATGCCACAAGCCAAGACATCCTGCTGCCAATTGTCAAGCTGGAATCAACTATGAGAAGAAAGGCCAAGGATAGAAACTGGGTAGTTTGGGAAAGGAAACTAGATGGGATACCAACAGGGTAACCAAAAGAGCTTTGGTAAGTTTCAAGCTAACATGGTTGAAGCTAATAATGACGAAGAGATCATTACTACTATGGTGTCCGAAGTCAACCTTGTTGGAAATTTGGTGGAGTAGATCGTTGATACAGGAGCCACATGCCACATCTGCACCAATAAGGACTTGTTCAAGGAGTTGAATGATGCTGTCGATGATGAATTTGTATACATGGGCAACTCTAACAGAGTTCCTGTCCAAGAAGTTGGCAAAGTCACTCTCAAACTCACTTCTGGAAAAGTGTTGGCATTAGAAAATGTTTTGTTTGTTCTTGACGTATGTAGAAAGTTGATTTCTGGTACATTGCTTAACAAAGCTGGTGTTAAGCTGACCTTTGATTCTGATAAGCTAGTTCTGACTAAGAATAAGAACTTTGTTAGAAAAGGGTTTTGTAATGGGGGCTTATTTGTACTTGACGATGAAATGAATGCATCTACTTCTTCTGCTTATATTGTTGAGTCTTTAGACCTATGACACTCTAGACTTGGTGCACACAGACTTGGGTGATTTTAAGAATTGTATGAGTAAAGGAGGCATGAGATATTACATTACCTTTATGGATGATTGTTTTAGATTTACTTTTTGAAGAATAAAAGGGATGCAGAGGAAATGTTTATGAAATACAAAGCTGAGGTTGAAAACCAAATAGAAAGGAGAATTAAGAGATTAAGGTCTGATCGAGGTGATGAGTATAGTACTAATTTCCTTGTTGATTATTGTGAAAAATTTGGGATTATTCATAAGCTTTCAGCCCCTTATACACCTGAACAAAATGGAATAGCCAAGAGGAAAAACTGAACACTTAAGGATATGATGAATGCAATGTTGATTTCCTCCAATTTACCTGATTTTATGTAGGGAAAGCTATTCTTTCAGCTTGTTATGTTCTAAACAGAGTCCCTCGTAAGAAACTAGATCAAATCCCTTATGAAATTTGAAAAAGTTATCCACCTAACTTGCATTTTTTGAAAGGGTGGGGATGTCTTGCTAAGGTTGCTCTACTTAAACATAAGAGGAAGAAAATTGGGCCTAAGACCATTGATTCAATTTTTGTGGCATATAACTCTAATAGTGCTGCCTATAGATTTATGGTTAAGGAAGACGAGTTTAACACTTATAGATCAATTATGGAGTCAAGAGATGCAGTATTCTTCGAGGATATGTTTCCTATGAAAGTGAGTGTGCAAGTCCCTAGAGAATTTGTCCCTAGTTCTTCTACCAATGATGACATAGAGGAAGAGGAAATTGTTGAACTAAAGAGATGCAAAAGAGCTAAAGTACCCACTAGTTTTGGTTCTGACTTTATTATTTCTTTTGTGGTGACAAAACCTGAGGAGATAGATGATGTTTTGTGGTGACTTATATTATTGAGGAAGATTCCAAAACTTATGAGGAAGCAATGAGATCTGTGGATGCTACGTTTTGGAAGGAAGCCATAGATAGTGAATTAGAGTCAATCATGTCTAATAAAACTTGGGTTTTAGTTGATCTACCTCGATGGTGTAAGTCTTTGGAATGTAAGTGGATTTTTAAAAAGAAATTGAGACCTAAAGGAACCATTGAGAGGTTCAAGGCAAGACTTGTGATTAAAGGCTTTAAACAAAAGGAAGGATTGGACTTTTTTGATACTTACTCTCCTGTTACTAAAATTGCTTGCTATTGCCTCGATATTTAAGCTTCATGTGGTCCAAATGGATGTTAAGACAACTTTCTTGAATGGTGATCTAGATGAGAAAATTTATATGGTCCAACCCCGAGGGGTTTAGAGTGCTTGGTCAAGAGCAAAAGGTGTGTAAGTTGGTTAAGTCTTTGTATGGACTTAAACAGACTCCCAAACAGTGGCATGAAAAATGTGAAAGTGAGATTTCAAACATGGTTTCACCTCTTGTGATGCTGATTCTTGCATTTATGTGAAATTTGATGCCAATGGTTATGTAATCATAACTCTTTATGTGGATGATATGCTTATTTTTGGTATTAGTTTATCTATTATTGATACTACTAAGAGTTTGCTAAAGTCTTCTTTTGATATGAAAGATCTTGGACCTGTGGACTTTATTTTGAGAATCAAAATTAATAGGCTTGACTCTGGTTTTAGGTTGAATCAAACTTATTATGTTGAGAAAATTTTGAAGAAGTTTGGTTACTATGATGTTGTTCCAGTCAAAACTCCCTATGATGTTAGTGTTGCTTTAAAGAAAAATCTTGGTGACAGTGTAAACCAAGCTGAGTATGTTAAAATTCTTGGTAGTGTGATGTTCTTGATGAACTATTCTCATCTTGATATTGCATATTACATGAGTGGACTTAGTAGATATACTTATAATCCTAGTCAAGAGCATTAGAATGCATTGATTCGTTTGTTGAGATATTTGAAACGTACTATGCATTATGGATTATTTTTTAGTGGTCATCCTCCTATATTGAAGGGGTATTCTGATGCTAAGTTTAGGGCTTTGGAATTGGCAGGATGGAAAGCTAAGTGGCTAAGGAATCTCTTAGCAGATATCCCAATTTGAGAAAAACTAATTCCTTCTGTGTTCCTTCATTGTGATTCACCGGCTGCCATTCATGTTGTCAAGAACAAGGCATATAATGGCAAAAGTAGACATATCATATTGAGACATAAAATTGTCTGTACTTTAATTAGACATGATGTAATTTCTCTAGACTATGTCAAGTCAGAGAGAAACTTAGCGGATCCGTTTACAAAAGCTTTGAGTAGAAAACTAGTTTCTGAGCATGCTAAAGGGATGAGGTTGAGCCCAATTCTGTAGTAACCTCATGATGGACACCTGATTTGAGAAACCAAGTTTAATGGGTCAAACGAAGTTATGTAGTGACTACTTACTTGTACATTATTTGTGGAATAATACTGAGATATTCAGTTATTAAATAGCGTCCTTTAGCATGACTTTACTGTGTTTGTTGAGGTTGGATTGTTTAATCCTTAATGAGTTCCATAGCCCAAGCTTGGGTAATGTGAGTAGTACACACTTAATGGATTCACCTACGTGATTGTGGGGGCTAGCCACCCTTCTATGAGAGTATTTGGGCTATCTCTCTAAAGCGATCATGCGACCAGGATATTTTGAGGCTGTTTATATCTCTAGCAGGTTCTGTATCTAAAATTTCTAGGACACTAGGTTCAAGATTTAGTTCACCTGATTGTTCGCCTATTTTTTTCTCCTAAATTGTTACAATTTATTTCTCAAGTTTTGGACCAAGTGGGAGATTGTTGGTATTGATTGTTCCAAAAACTTGTCAGTTATACCCCCCTTTTATTACACAATAACGCATATCAACGTAAGCTATTATTCTTGAACAACCATCATGGATATTATTAGTCTTTAGTATATCAAAACGTCCAAAACGTTTCCCATCTTTATTATTATTCTTTAATAAACCCAAACGGTCATTTGTTTTTTCCTATATAAATAGTTGGTTCGTCTTGTTTACGCTCACACTTTGTTCTTTTTGCTCTCTCCCATAGTCATGATTCTACTCCTTTTTTCCTATATAAGGCACACATCTTCCACATAAAAACACCTTTGATACACATATCTTCTTGTCTTTTCTATTATGCTTTTGTTCACTTTTATTAATTTTCGGATACAGTTCTTACTCCACCCTTTGGAGTGCACCGAAGCTAGTAGACAAGGCGGTAATCCTAAGGTCGGAACTCGTTGTCCTGCTACACCGTAGAGGGAAAATTTTCAACTTAGGATAATGATTTTCACGACGCCTTGTTTCTCAAATAAGTCATTCCAATTTAATTATTATTGTTATTTTTGCTAACATGGATTACGTGAGACCTCCTGCCACAGATCAAACACTAACACTACCCTGAACTTTGGAACTATAACCACTCTGATCATCATTATGCTTATTCCAAAGCATCACACCACCATACTTACTTGAAGACATGACAAAAAGGCAGAACTTGCGTGATGAGATCATCTGGGGACACGTAACCGCTGCTTGCAGCTGCAGGACACGCTGGGAATCCTACGAAGAACTTTGTGGGAGGAATAGTTGATTTCCATTTGTTCCAGGAGTTCTTGAAATTGTCAAGATTACTGAAGCTATACTTGCTTGGAGGATTGATGTAGAACTGTACCCAGCCAGAGTCAAATAATCCTGTCGATAGTCCACCATTAAGATAAAAGTCTACATATGGAAAATTGGAAATGAAAATAGAAGTGGAAATGAACATTGTGGTGCTGCTGTTAAGTACACTTTTCTTTTTCCATTGCTCAACTCCGACAACCTACGGGCAAGAGCAGCATAGTGACGTTTCTCTCAATGTAAAGTCTATGCCATCCAAAATGACGTCTCCAAGTTGGTCAGGAACTCGACGAACTGACGAGAGAGTTGTTCCAGAGATTGATAACAGCATACATCTTATAATTACATTAGATTACCTTATCAACTTATTCTAATTTATATAACATCATATCATCTTGTCATTTAGTTTAGATTAAATCATGCGTAGTTTAGATTGCATTGACTCATCTTATCTCAAACCATGTAGAGAGCTGAGCTAAGTCTCAACTTAACCCTATTACAATACTATGCACAAAAACCTCACAAATGAAGGCTATCAACATTTCATTGACAGTTACCATCTTCACCAATTTTATTACTACAATTTCGATAATAATAACTACCTTATTTGACAATATTAAGTCAAAGTCATACTATTTACCTGTGACTTAATTGTGTATATTGATTGATCTATCACTCCACGTCCAAGCATCATGAATCAATTGATGACACGTCATCCATCAGCAGAATTTCTAGAATGACAAAAACATGACAAATTAGTCTACTGCTGTCTCACCGTACACATCCACAATAATCTCTACCCTCTCAAGCGTCTACTTCTTTTATTGAAGTTACTGTCACAAGCTTAATGTTCTTTCAAACATTAGCTTGCAGGAGGTTGATAACATCACATCTTCTACATCTTTTCAGTTGTAATTACATTAGATAACTACACGTCACATCTGCTTTAGGTATTGTATAATCGTCTCTTGTGCATCACACCTCGTCGTCATCGTGGTCCTGTAAATGTATAGGTTGATTACGACATCGTTAATTTGGTTCCGTAAATGTGGAGTTGGTTTTGTAAATGTTGACAATGGAATTGTTAAACTTCTTGTTAGATGCCTTTCGATCTTCATTTGGAATGAAGTCCATTTTTAAACGTGGAGTTGGTTATGTTTTTGAAATGTGAAGTCCATTTCAAATGAAGTTTGTTAGATGCCTTTCAAATTTTTTTGTTAGAGATTTTTAGATGTGGAGTTGGTTATGTTTTAATTAATGCTAAAATTAAATTATTCACATTTTTCTCTGGATTTTGTTGATCACGTTGAATTGCATTGTTCACTATTTTGCTAAATAAACATACGATTGTTTTGATGGGAAAGGAAACGTCTTTATTCTGGGGCTAGGATGAAGTAAATTGTTTAAGCATATCATCTTTGGGTGGTCTAGATTTTCTTTTGGATTAATATGGAGTTCAGTCTTTATTATATGTGACTGGCTATCTAGACAAAGTAATACAGATTATAACATGAACACAATTATAACTAGTCTCAGATTAGATGGTTTACACCAGGTCCATTTTCTAGATGAAACAAAAATTTTACGGAAACTATGAGTGTTAAATGTTGTGATGCAATGACACGTGCTTCCACTTGTATCAGAAGACAGGTATTCAAATCTTGATTTGGCTCGATTGAACATTGCGTTTTAGCCTTCACCTCAAAAATGAAATGGACAAGCACGAGTTAGGAGTATTGTAAATTTGAACCACAAAATAAATTGAATTTGATAAAAGATATGTAATTTGATTTGGTTTTAAATTAAATTGAAATGCTGATTCGTTTATGTATATATATGTTTAAAAATATATAGTTTTTAAAATAAAATAAAATTGTTTTTAATTTTTAATGTTAATATATATATACTTTTATCATTGATAATAATTAAATATTAGATATAATTAATTAAAATTTATTATATAATATTTACGAATAAATATTAGAAAATTTATTATATTTTATGAAGATAAATATTTAAATAATTTAAAATTTTATTTATAAATGAATGTTTATTTGTTAATATATATTTTAATATTCAATTATAAATTATTTAAGATATTTTAAAATTTCAAGTATCTTTAATAAATAATTTTCATAACTTAGGAAAATGAGGAGAACTAAGCAAATAGGTGTTTTTATTCAATTTAAAAATTAAAAAATTGAGAACAAGCATTCTTTTATCTTGCATATTTCGAAGATGAAGCATATTTTGATGTCAGTTGTAGTTCTTTTCAAACAGTGGCGCATTCCCACCAGTTAACTAATACGATTTTTTTTACAGACCCTATTTTGTGTCGAAGAGAGTCACTCATCTTTCTTCTTTGTAGTCTTTAGTTGTCCATCCATCTAGGTAAGTCGTCCAACTAATATCTACCATATGTGTTGCTTTAATAATACATTAATTAGATGCATTTGAGTTTTGTGTGAATGCAAAAGAGGTTTTGATTTTGTGTTGTTGTTTACAATATTCTTATAATCAATGATGAGTTTTATGTCCTTCTTTAATAGTCTAACTATTTATGTTTGGCTTATGTTTGAATCATTGATGAGTAAATGTATGATTACATAAGCATTTATTGTATGTGAAATGAGTTTGAGATCTTATGGATGATTTGGGGCATAATAAACCCCTAGGATGGTATATAGGCTGGAAACCTGTGATACAGCTCCTATGAGGCTTATCGGTAAAAAATTCCACAAGTCTAGGAGTTACAGAGAGAACTTGCTTTCTTAATTCACAGGTGTAAACAATGCCACATGCCATAGTTTTGAACTTAATTGTAGGTGATTAATTCAATTGATTAATACTTCAACTTCGATGTGATTAATGCAAACTTAGTATTAACACAAGAAATACATAAGTTTTATAGACAAGACAATTGTTTCCATAAAAAACGCCTAAGATGGTATATAAGATGAAAACTCGTGGTGTAACTTCCATAAGGCTTATCGGTGAAAAATTCCACGAGCCTAAGAGTCACAGTAAGAACTTGCTTTGTTGATTTACAGGTGTAAACAATGCCACATACCATAGGGGATGTTACTTTCTTGATTCACATGTATAACACAATGCCACATACCATAGGGGATGTTACTTTCTTGATTCACAGGTATAACACAATGCCACATATCAATTGTAGGTAATTAATTCGATTGATTAATATTTAAAGGATGCTGTATAAAGTTTAGATATTTTGTAACTTAGGGGACGTGAAGGATACTAACTATGAAAACACTCTTTTAAATTAACATTTTTGTAGAAATGAGTAATGTTGATAGATCTTGGATGTATAAACGATTAACACCCTATGGTTTCATTAATCCTAAGTTTGTTGAGGGAGTTGAAGCTTTTATTCATTATGCATGTTCTCAACCTACATTTATGGATGGGCCAAATATCATATGTCCATTTAAAAAGTGCAAACACATTCGTTTCCTTCCTATTGATGAAGCGAATGAGCATTTGCTGAGAAAAGAGTTTGTCCTAAATTATTCTGAGTGGACACAACATGGGGAGCTATTGATTTGTAGCACCTCAAGGGGTAATGAAATACACTCGTTAGTGAATGTAGATGAGTTTGAAGGGGAGATTAGATTCAGAACAAATAATGTAGATGCAAATGAAAATCATTACATACAAATGGTTTATGATGGAGTTGGTTATACCTTTCAGGAAAATATAGAAAATCTTGAAGAAGAATCAAACTCATATGCAAAATAATTTTTTGACTGACTATACTCAACTGACCAAGAATTATGGCCAAATTGTGAGACAATGACTCAATTGTCTTCAATAGTTCGAATATTGAACATAAAGTCTGAAGGGCATATTTCTAATTGTAGTTTTGATAAAATTCTTGGATGGTATAATGAATCATTGCCTCCTGATCATATAATGGTTGATAGTTTTTACAATATGAAGAAACTTATTAGGGGTCTTAGTTTTCCTGTTGAAAAAATTGATTGTTGCAAATTGGGATGTATGTTGTATTAGGGAGATGATGTGGAATTATAAGAGTGCAAATTTTGTAGTCAATCTAGGTTCAAACCTAGAAAGCGTTCTATGAAACAGAAATTAGTACCCTGAAAGAAGATGTATTATACTATTATTTCCTGCTAACTTCAAGACTTTAAAGACTATATGCTTATGATGTTATTGCATCTCATATGAGATGGCATAATGAACACGAACAGGAAGATTGAATAATGAGTCATCCATCATATGCACTGGCATAGAAACATTTCAATAACACCCATTATGAGCTTGCAGCTGAAAGTCAAAATGTTAGGTTAGGATTGTCGACGAATTGATTTCAACCTTTTGGTCAATTTGGCCAACAATATTCATCATGGCCAATCAGAATTACTCTTTATAATTTTACTCCATGGATGTGTATGAATGAGACATATATGTTCTTGACAGTGATTATGCCAAGGCCTATAAATCCAAAGCATAAATTTGATGTATTCTTATAACCATTGATATCTGAATGACAGTATCTTTAGGAATATGGTGTTGAGACATATGAAGTGTCTCTAAAACAAAATTTTGTGTTGAAAACAGCTTTGATGTGAACCATTAGTGATTTTCTAGCATATGCTATGTTGTTTGGATGGAGCACAACAAGGAAATTGGCTTGTCCTTATTGTGGCAATAATTCTGATGCATTTTATCTTCTAAACGAGGGCAAAACATGTTAGTTTGACAACCATATAAAATTTCTTCCTCTAGATCATCCATTTAGACGCAATAAATAAAATTTCATTAAGAATAGGATGGTACAAACCCCTCACAAAGCTGGTGAAGAGATATTGTAGGAGATTGATGAATTAGGGTTGCTAAAATTTACAAAATTTAAAGCTGATTAAGTTAATACAATCATTAGTAAAAACTTTGGTTGGAGAAAAGGAAACATCTTTTGGGATTTTCCATATTGGAAAACTAATTTGATACGTCATAATCTAGATGTGAATCATATTGAAAAAATATTTTTGACAATTTGTTCAATACCATAATGAACATTGAAGGGAGGATAAAAGACAATGCAAAATCACGAGTTAATTTGAAACTTTTTTTTAACGAATGAGTTACATAAAGATCTTCATACCGGTAAATATCTGAAAGTATGTTACACTTTGGACAAAAAACAAAAAAAAATTTGTGTGAATTGTTGAAAAGTTTAAAGTTACCTGATGGTTATATTTCAAACTTGGAAAGGTATGTGGACTTGAGGAAGTACAAATTATTTGGGATAAAAGGTCATGATTGTCATGTGTTTATGCAAAGGCTTATTCCAATTGCATTTCGAGAGTTGCTACCTAATAAGGTTTGGGAAGTTATAACAAAATTAAGTTTGTTTTTTAAAAGCTTAACATCATCTAAAATCAAGTTGGCTGAAATGGAAAAACTAGAAAAGGAAATTTCAGTAATTTTGTACAAATTGGAAGAGATTTTCCCTCCAAGTTTCTTTGACTATATGGAGCATCTACCTGTGCATTTAGCACACGAGGCTAAACTTATCAGTCCAGTTCAATGTCGATGGATGTATCTGGTTGAGAGATAATTCAACAAAAATGATTGTAATTGAAGTAATAACATGTTTTAATAATTAAATTGTAATAACCCTATTTGCTAATATAGGTATTTGCATCACTTGAAGAAAAATGTAAAAAACAAGGCTAGATTGAAGGTATGTTCACATAAGAGAAAGAAAAGTTCCTCGTAATGATGGTGGGGGAGGAACGAGTGATGCTGATGGTAACTTATCCATTTTCACTTATCCTGGATGAACATATGGACGTTCAACAAGAAGAATGCTAACAGAGGAAAAAATTGAGGCTACCCTTGGTTATATTTTATTGAACTATCAAGAGGTTCAACCTTTCATGCAGCAAGTTGAAATTGATTATTTGGGCTTTGAAATTTAGTGTTATCCACAATTGAAATACATAATAATGTTTTTAGATTATACGAGGAATGGTTACGTGAGCCAATGCCCGAGAAAACACAAGATGATATCAATAAAGAAGTTAGAAGACACTTTCCTCGATGGTTCGAGAAATATGTAAGTTTTCACTTACAATTATTGAAATGACTGAATTATAAGATTAAAGTGTTCAAATGACAATATATTGTTTAATATGATAATTTCTTTTGTGTAGGCCTTAGAAAATCTAATAGATAATAAGTTCATATGTGATCTTGTGAAAGGATCTTTGCAAACTATTAAATCGTATTTAGTGTATTTCTTTAACTGATACAAATATCATACAGAATATCATGGTCATAGCATGACAACAATAAATAGTGGAGTTTGGATACAGGGAGAATTGATGGATTACTGTAACATCCCGTTACCCATCTTAAGGCTAGAATAGTAAATTATGAGAAATTTATGAGAACTTTGGAAAATGCACCTCATGCATAAGTTAATTATGACATGCACAATTTTGCACATTCATATGATTGTACATGCATTCATTGACATTTTCTAGGTAAAATGGAGTTATTAAATATGATTAAAATGTGATTTGGCGATTTTGATATATTTAGGGTATTTTAAAATTTTTGGTGAATTTTAGAAAAATATTGATTTATGGACCAATTTTAGAGTGCCACGTGGTAAAAATATATATGTGACAAATGGTTAATTAGTATTGTGACAAATGGTTTATATATCTGTGGTGGTAAATGGCACACGTATTATTATGTTGTGGTTAGGAAGAGGTTACTGTAGCTTTTGATCATCTGACGTAATTTCTACTTGGTTTTGTTCATCACCGAATAGCAAGTGATTATGCTTTTATGTTGTTGAGTTACTCTCATTATTGGAATTTACAGTTGAATCTAGTAAGTAGTTTTGATGATGGTTATTTTTTGGTGTAAATATATACACGCATGCATGGGTTTGGAAAATTGATGCATATATATATGTTCTATTTTGTTTTAGAGAGAAAAACGAATATGGATATGTTGTTTTTACATGCTTAAGGAATAATGTCATAAGATATTGTTGAGGTAAATTGGAGCTAGAAGAATAATTGAAGTTGTGTTTAGGAAGAGTATGGAATTCTGGAAAAAAAAATGATGAATTCCTACTCTGTAATTTTACTGTACATGCGAGAAGTATATGGTTGATTTTACTGTTCATGCATGGATTTGTGGAAAATGAGTTTAGTGAGGCTCTAATATTGGGATGAGTTAACTGGAGTGAAGTGAAAGAGTAGATAAAAGTGAAAACATATGCATTGGATGAAAATCTAAAATTTGAAATTTACAGTAGAGAGAGAGAGAGACAATGTGAAGTTTTGGATTTTTGGTGTTGGATTGATAAATTTGAATCTGGATGTGTAGAGATTGTATTTGGAGTTAGAAATGCTGAATAGATGAGTTGGAAAGAATTGGAAAGGCTGGAAATCAAAAAAATTATGGAGAAGCTGAAAAAAAGGATTGGCAAAGAAGGAGAAGAGAAAAGCACCGTCGTGCACATTTGAAAAAAAATGTCAAAAGTTGCGGTCGTGCTAAAAGTCATGATCGTGCTTTTGCACGACCGCGACTTTCATCTAACTTTTCTGAAGGGATTTTTGCTGAATATCCTTCAATCTTTTTGCTATAACTTCTTCACTCGATGTCCAAATGACTTGATTCTTAGGCCAATAGATTCATAAGACATTGATCTACATCTCTATCAAAAATCACAGCTTTATGAATTGAATTGGTTGATGAATTTAAGATGATAATGAGACTGTTCTGAAGTATGATAACTAGGATGATTTTTACTAAACCTACTTCGGTAATTAGACTATATGTTGATATGTGGATCTCATAATGAGATGATTGTTAATTTTAAGTAAACGATGGGCTACAGATTGTCTGAAGAAATAGAATTTTAATTCAGTCTCTAAGCCCTTCGATTTCCAGATGGAAGTTAAATATAGTGTGCAGTTTCCGAATGAGAATAGTCTGTAAATAATTAGAGCATAACTTTCAGTATACTAAACTAAATTGAATGATTTTAGTGTCATTAGAAACTTAATACATTGGAGAACAAATTTATAGAAGGAAGTGTTGCCTAATTTTGTTATTTATTTTATCAGATTAATTATGCAAAGTTGACCCGTAGGTATGTTGTAAGAAAAAGTAAAAGTGGTCAATGAAGTTATGAAATCAATTTCACATTGTTTTATTTTAGTCCAAATTATAAGTACAAATGATATTAATGAGGGCTTTGATATCTAATTGATTTGATGATAAGGATCACAATAAGATACCCAAAATTGTCATTAAACATGCATTGTGCATATTTTATAAGTATATGTGCATTAAGTAATATTTGTACATTTGTGCAAAAATGTGATATTTGTAAATGTGTTTTGTATGTCATAGAGGAGCTTATTGGACGCCAGTCGGAAATTGTTGGACCATCTAGGCAATAGCATGTTGGAGTGTACTGTGAATCAACCTAGATTATTTCCTAGGATTGAATTGATTTGCATTGATTTCATTTGTTAAACTTCCAATATTACTAAATTGTTTCTGAATTTCGGACTTGAAGTCCGAGGAGTTTAATAGTTGGGCACGTATTGGAAGTGTTTTGATTTGATATGAATTTCTGAATAACTTTTGATTCTCAATGAAAGTTGAATCCGGACTTAGGTCCGATGACTGTGAAAACTTTATCTGAGCATTTATATATGATTGTGATATATGGCATATTCAGTACTTGATGCATCTCATAAAATGCATGCTTAGATAAAGGTGTTGTGACTTGAGTAGCCAGTTTGAAGCACTTCCATGTAGAGCTTTGCTTCGTGATATATGTTCTGCACATAAAGCTATGCTCCATGATTCTGTTCTGACTGAGCCCTATAGGCTAGTATTTGTATAAGTATGTGATAGGCACTCAGTCACAACAATAAAGACGAATGTGAGTCTCATGCATATAACATCCATATAAGATTGAAATTCATGAATGATTTGCAAAGCTGAATTGAGTGACCTTATGATATGCCATGTTGTATGAGTATCTGGAATATATGTATATGCACAAAATGAATAACTGTGTTATATATGGTGTGTGTATGGAATCCGGTGAAATCATCAATGATGGTTCACTTATTGAGTTCGCAAAACTTATAAAAATTGTAACGTAGTTTTCAGGTACGAGACAGGAGACTTAGTGTTTATTCTGGATTAGAAGGACATTTTGGACTAAGTTATGGCTCAGAGGTCTGTTAGCTAATGTCAAAGAGTTATAGCTTTTATTTTGTAATTTTTTGTTTGTAAATATTTGTCTAATGGAAACCGTGTAAGCTTTGTGGATGAATGCAATGAATGGATTTTAAAATTAGTGACTTTGAAGTATATTTGTTAAATGATGCCATGGGTAAGTTGGATTTGTTACTGCTCCAACATACCATTATCATAGGCTGTGTACTTGAATGTCTTTCGGGTATTCAGATATTTACCTTGTTGTAGTGGGATGTTACATTTTTGGTATCAGAGCATGGTTTGGCAACTTTAGGGGCATAAGATGATCAATAGTAAGATATTCAATCAATGATCACACCTTTTGCTTGTTATAGGTTACCCTCCATAGGAGATCCAATTGGAGAGTCAGCTGACATGGAGTCTGTAGGAGCCAATGTAGAGTCTCCTGTACCTGAGTTTGCTCAGATGCCTACGAGAATTTCCGTGAGGTGAGAAAGAAGATATGATAAGCTGAGAAAGCAGGGAGCTGTAGATTTCTACGGAAGTACAGACCGGCTGAGGCAGAAGGGTGGTTAGAGAGAACAGAAAGAGTGTTCGACCAAATAGATTGTGAAGCAAATGAAAGGTTTGACTATGCGGTCTCACTACTGCAAGGTCCCGCATACCAGAATGTAGAAGATTGTCCCGACAGCACTACCAGACCTTGTAGTTTGACCTGGGAGAATTTTCTGAGAGTGTTCCGAGAGAATTACATGCCAAAGATTTACATGGATCAGAAGATGAAAGCATTTTTAGATCCGAAGCAAGGCAAGCTCACAGTGGCAGACTATGAAATAAAGTTCAATGAGTTAATGGGATATGCAACTGCATTGATCCCAACTGAAGAAGATAAATGTAGACAATTTGATGATGGTTTGAATATAAAGATCAGAACGAGGCTTGCTATTTCTAATTTGGGTAGTTTTACGAAATTCCAAGCAGCCTAGATCAGAATTGAACAGTTGTTGAAGGATAATTAAGGAGAGAATAAACAGGAAGATAGAGGTAAGAGGTAGGATGAATCTCAGATTGATTCTGACAGAAGTTTCAGGAAACGTAAGAACATATTGTCTCAATTTCAGATTAGATCGAGACAATCCAGATCTCGTTCAAGAGGTGAATTTGTTTAGACTGGGAAAGGTAGTGGACAAGTGTCCTCCAACTAGTCTCAACAGCTGTCTGATTATGAACACTGTGGTAAAAAGCATGGTGGTGAATGTTGGTGGGAAACTGGAGCTTGTTTTCATTGTGGGTCGTTAGAACATTTGATCAGAGATTGTCTTGAGATGTTAGGATCACAGTCTGGAGCTAGAGGAGGAACTATGACTGAGACTACGGTTCAGCAGAGTAGAGCTGGTAGGTCTTCATAGAAAGGCAGAGGTAGAGGCAGAACTCAGTCAGTAAAGCCCAGTGTCAGGACCAAAGTGCGGAGTAACCAACCGTAATCTTAGGTCAGGATTTATGCCATCACCACACAAGAAGGGCCGAACTCTCTAGATGTGGTAGCAGGTGTATTGAGTATTTTTCATTTTGAAGCATATGCATTGGTAGATCTAGAATCTACAAATTCATCCATCGCACCACATCTGACATCTAGTTTATGAGGTAGCCACATGGGAAATAGAGAATCATGTGAGAAATTAGTACCCCTACCTTTTTGATCAATTAGATAATAATTTAGATGATGAAATTTTTGTTAGGAGGGGAGAATTATAACATCCCGTTACCCATATTAAGGCTAGAATAGTAAATTATTCGAAATTTCTGAGAACTTTGGAAAATGCACCTCATGCATAAGTTAATTGTGACATGCACAATTTTGCACATTTATATGATTGTACATGCATTCATTGACATTTTTCGGGTAAAATGGAGTTATTAAATATGATTAAAGTGTGATTTGGTGATTTTGATATATTTAGGGTATTTTGAAATTTTTGGTTAATTTTAGAAAAATATTGATTTATGGACCAATTTTAGAGTGCCACGTGGTAAAAATATATATCTGACAAATGGTTAATTGGTACTGTGACAAATGGTTTATATATCTGTGGTGTTAAATGGCACACATTATTATATTGTGGTTAGGAAGAGGTTACTGTAGCTTTTGATCATTTGACGTAATTTCTTCTTGGTTTTGTTCATCACCGAATAGCAAGTGATTGTGCTTTTGTGTTGTTGAGTTACTCTCATTGTTGGAATTTATAGTTGAATCCACTAAGTAGTTTTGATGATGGTTATTTTTTGGTGTAAATATATACACACATGCATGGGTTTGGAAAATTGAGGCATATATATATATATATATATCTGTTCTGTTCTGTTTTAAAGAGAAAATTGAATATGGATATGTTGTTTTTGCATGCTTGAGGAATAATATGTCATAAGATATTGTTGCGGTAAGTTGGAGCTAGAAGAATAATTGAAGTTGTGTTTAGGAAGAGTACAAAATTTTGGAAAAAAAAAAGATGAATTCCTACTCTGTAATTTTACTGTACATGCGAGAAGTATATGGTTGATTTTACTGTTTATGCAAGGATTTGTGGAAAATGAGTTTCGTGAGGTTCTGATATTGGGATGAGTTGTAACGCCCCAAATTAGGGGTTAGAATATTAACAGAAATTCTTACATATGTGCTTATTGTAGCATGCATTCATGACATTTTCCGGGTACATTGGTTTAAAGAAACTTCAGACAGATTCGGACAATATTAATATATTTTTAGTAATTTTTGGATACTTCGATGATTTTTAGAAATTGTTGGTGACGTATGGAGTATTTTTTGAACAATTATTT
>JANZLC010000009.1:22494961-22507302 GCA_026413385.1 Erythroxylum gracilipes
CTTCCAAACAATATTTCACTACATTACATTATGAACCCTTCCATCCTTCCCAAACAACTTTTTACTATATTACATTCAATTCCATTATAAACCATTCCATTCCCTTCCATTCCATTACATCCCATTCCACCAATTAACATCCAACCAAACAGGGCCTAAAGGATGATCTGATTTCTATTTCTAGGCTACATTTATAAGTAACAGAGGTAATAAAGTTACGGAAATGAGGACCTTAAGTTTCAGATCATACGCTTTCCCTTCTCTGAAAACACTATACAGTAGTGATATTGTAATGCTACAAGCTAAAAATGTCTCTTACAACACAGATATTCCAAAGACATTAACATTTCACAGTTAGATGAGACAATGCTTTCTTGAAAATTTGAAATCTTCAGTCTTACAGACTAGAGCACATTTCAATTTTGAATAGATACAGAAATGAAATTCAAAAGAACTTGAACACACAACCCCATTAGATCAAGCAGTCAAGGGCATCCCATAGTTCAATATAACATTCTTGGCATATAATATTACATCAAGAATTACCTGGGATTAAAAGTGAACTTCTGCCAGTGATTAAGCAGTCCTTTATGCAAACGATTTCCCTATAATGGTAAAAAAAAACCAACAAATCAGATGTGGAAGCTCAATTTCAACTTCAACTTATGGATTTTGCAGAATAAATATTCATAAAAAGTGAACAAGGCCATGAAAAAGTTTTTTAGGTAAAAACACAGAAGGGAAAGAGTAAATATTAGGAAAAATTATACAGAAAGAGAAGGGATTATATGAAGCAATAGCAAGAAAATTGATCTCACCAGTTCTGTCAAGAAGGCTTGTTTGTTAAGACCATCTAAAGCAGTGAATGCAGCCTCAAGCACACGAGACAGATATGCCACAACCCTAGTCCACAGATTCAAAAGCATGATTTGGAATAAACAAATAAAATATATTTTGGGATTAATTTTCATGCTAACTACCAAATTCATCAGTATAAAGTGTATTTCTCATGTCATCCCAACATATGAGAAGGTAGGGCATTGCATTCTAGGGCCTCCAATAAAGCAAATAATGTCCACTTAAAGTTTTTCCTCTTGAAGGATTCCCAGCTAGTCAATGTGTAGACATGGAGATGAGTCAATTTCAGGTATTGCAAACAGAAGCATGATAGTAATGCTGAAAAGATTATAATAGAATAGTAGTGCTACCATGTCAAATTCACACATGAGATCTGAGCTCAACACACACATTCCAAGTTTAAGTACCTCGTGCAAGCATTTGTTGGACGATGATCAGGAGCAATTCCGTCATCAGGTGACCGATAATCAGTAGCCTTTTGTTCAGCTGATAACAACCGCTCAACCTAAGAATTTTACATTTCAAAGTCATACCACACAAAACTAAATTACCACACAGAGGCTATTATAGAATACAAGAGAAGAACAGCTAAGAAACAACCTCCGCCATAACAGTCTCGATGCATTGTTGAAGCCCTTTGTATGCAGCACCCTCTGCACTGGACATCGCTGTTGCCATTTCTTCACAAGAGGCAGCATGTGCACCCTCTACAGGTAGTAAAAGCCGAGATATAGAATTTGCAAAATACTGCAGATAAAAGTTCAAACTAATTTAGGTTCTTGCAAAATGTAGAATCTCATCTAATTTTGACAACTTTGCAAAATCAAATGGCCCAACATACTTGCTGAACTATGGCCACGCTACTGCCGCAACGTTGTACAGCAACCATGAAAGATCTGAAACTGTTCTCACCAGCAGCTGCAGCAGCTTCTGCCTACATGCCAATATCATTTTACTTATCTAATCCAGTTTAGGCTAAGTTATTTATCACTTTCATAAATCATCAACATAGAGACAACAATAGAAGTGTTACGGTTAGGAAATTACAGCAGAAGCAGCTGCAGCAGCCACCCTTCTACTAACACTAGTTCCCAGCACAAACCTTTCCCTCAAAGCTGCAGCTTCGGTCAGGCTATCTCTAGCCCGTTCAAGACCTTCTGTTATATATATTGCAACCTGGGAAATAGCCTGTTTGAGTAACTGGTACATAATTCCCCTAATTTGGCAAATTAAAGTAAACAACTTACTTGGTCAAGCAAGCAAGTGAACACCGTCTTCACATTTGTTGCAAGAGCAGCAGGCTGTAAAAGTATATTAAACTTAATCAATACAAAAAACCATCAAATTTCTAATCTAAAACAGTAAACTAACAATTCCCATACTTAAATCTTCATATGTCAGCCTAACTGGACAAAATTTTGGAAATTTCAGAGATTTTCAATGATTGTGAAGTCAAAAAATAGTTCCCCTACAACTTTTGGCATCACAAAAGGAACAGTAAATTTATCATATCATGCATAATAGATTATGCAAATTTGTAGAAATCAGAAATTGGCATGTGTGTGCATGCATGAATATTTAGCTATATGATGAATTGTAGTATGTCATATTAAGTGCAGGAACAATCATGACCTGAGATGAAAACAATGTGCATCTTGATATTGCTTCTTCATTCCAACGCACAAACTCTGTTACAACAGTCACAGATATCTGATGCTGAGAGGATGCTACTGAAGCTCCCCTTGCACGCCCAATCGAGCCAGTTGACTCTGAGAGCTGCTGGCCCTCAGTGCGCAATTCTTCCATCTGCAAGAGGTAATCAGTGTGTCACT
The DNA here is from genome assembly GCA_026413385.1 of Erythroxylum gracilipes. Classification (NCBI taxonomy): domain Eukaryota; kingdom Viridiplantae; phylum Streptophyta; class Magnoliopsida; order Malpighiales; family Erythroxylaceae; genus Erythroxylum; species Erythroxylum gracilipes. The sequence goes on from JANZLC010000009.1 coordinate 22,497,652, forward strand.
GCGAAAAAAAAAGAAAGAAAGAAAAAGAAGAAGAGAAACGAATGCATTTGTCAATTCAAACAAGCGCATGAAGGTGGTACAAACCTTTGCTTTATATAGTTGTCTAAGAGAGGCTTGCTCGTGTTCAGAATATTCATCCTTGTGAGAAGAAAACAAAGACTCTGTGAGGCCTGAATGAATGTAGATTGCAGTTAACACCAAAGTAAAACAAAGGAAATGTATGGATGATGGGAAGTTTGAAGAACTAGAACACAACCTACAAATGAAACTCTACTGGTTAATTGGTTAAAGACAATTTATGAGATAACAACTGTAAATAAAACCCTTTAATAACAGAATTAAACATAAACAACAGCTGCTTCAACATTGCAAAGCTTTATGCAGTGAATATTTACAAGTAGACTGTAAAATAGAAAGAGTAAATTACCCTCAACGTCCAAGTCACCACATCCTACAGCTCGTAGGTCTCTAGCAAGTTCTTGTGTCTTCTCATATGCCACTGCTAGCATTCTAAGATACTGACCCCTCAACGAAGAAGGAATTATGTCAAGATCTGATTGCCATTTCAAGCTGACATCTAGATATACAAGAAACACAACTGGCACTAGAAATAGGACTCACTAATAAAAGACCGCCTTGTTCCACTGGAGGCAAATTCACAAGTGATGGTTTCACTAATAACTTGTCCAATATTGCTGTAACTCGCTGCTCCAACACTCGCGATACTAAGATTGACATGACTTCATTAGGAGAAGGAAATACTGCCATAATTGTGGCTGCTTCTTTACGAACAGTATCTACAAGATAGAACAAAGATGTAACACTAACATATGCTTTGAGTAATTCAAGGCCTTGCATCAAACAAATGGTTTCTTCCAAACCTGTGATCTCTTTGTACAAGGAAGAAAGCCCACGAGCAACATTACTGGGACTGGCTTGAGAACCCTGATCTCCAAGAACCAATCTCGTGTCCGCATTCATGACCTCCACATCAATGAACATTGGACGTGTGGCCACATAATGTTGCATCGCACTAGTGCCCCTGTTAAACTGCAGCACAGAACCCTCAAATTTTAATGAAATTCCTATCACAATTATTGCTTAAAAGAAGATGAGGATTGAGCGCTTCTTGTACTACCCTCCTAGATTTCTTTAAAGAAATCAGATTAAGTACGATAGTCAACCACTTGTGACCATATTAGATGCGGCTTTTCTAGCTAAACCCACAATTAGCAATGATTCCCGAGAGTCCTATCACTGAACTCTGCCTAACTGTATAGGGCATAATTACCTGTGATAGAATTTTTGCACATTCTGCCATTGTTGACAATTCTCTTCTTTGTGATGCAGCATCGAATCTAGACAATAATCTATTCTCCAGTTCTATATAGAACAATCCAGAGGAAAATAAAAGCAAATCATCATTATAAAACACCATTCCAAATGCTATCATAGAACTGCAAAAGTTCCATACCATTGCAATAATCCTGAAGATTTGCAACAGCAACTTCTAATCCTCTGCTGGCAGTTGCATTTCCCACAACTGACGGCACTGAAATGCTTTGTCTTCCAATGTCTTCCTCAGCAAATGATCCTAAAATTCAGATAAGTAACAAGAAAAAATCACGTCTTAGAAAAGTTGTAAATTTTGATAGAGAAGAGCCACCAACGTAAAAAATATTCAATAACTATTTGCTTTATGGCCACATACTACATGTAAATAGTACAATGGACCATCAGCAATGAAATGGCACAATCTTATGCGTATGCCCAAACAAGGTTTTCAGAATGTATGTGATAATCACACAAATTCATCTCCTGACAAAGTCAGTCACCGCTAAATTTTCAGTAAACTATGTTATGTGTACCACTCAATTGCTACAAACAACACAAATTAGCTCCTCCTATCAAGTATCTTAACTAATCAAACATTGAGACTGCATGAGAAAGTCACATGCAGCACCTAGCTCTTAAAGAGGACAATAAATCTACCATGTGTATGGCTAACTTACAACTCTACACTCATAGAATTCCTCAGATGTAAGAGTAAGTTGTAAAGAATTTGGCATCATATGCCCCTTCTCTATATCAGCCCTTGTTTGTAGATTGATAATGAAAATGATTTGCATGTGTTTGTTGAGGTCAGTGGTGACTTCAAGATAGCATGCTACCTTTTAACTATGTTGGTTATTAGCAATTCCAATATCATGCAGCCTAAGTTCCACTTTGATAATTTGCAGTCAAGCTAAAATGAGGTTCACTTCTTCATATTACAAAAAGCGGAGGTGGGAATCATACAGAATTTATGACCTTACACATCAGGCAACTCAATTATTGAACAACTATTCAATATTGAAGGTACCATAAAGTGACGACCATCTTACGTAATTTCTGTGCAACTGAAGCTGCCTCAGCTACACGGCTATCATCAGAAAACAAAGGTGAATGTTGAATTAGGTCACCAGGGCTGCCATTAAACTCCATCAAATACTGTAGGAAACAAGCAGCAATGTGTTTAAAAAACATCCCTAGATAAAAGGAGGACAAAATATTGATCATGATACCTTTATGAGATCTATTGTCTGACTGGCTGTTTCCCTCTGAGCATCTGCACTCTAATGAGCAAAATGAGACGAAGGATATCATAATATGTCCACTTTTCTTTTCTTCATTTCTGTATATTGTTGTGGTCAAACACAGGTAAAAGTGAAAATTTACCTGCAAATGATCTCCAATTTTGGCAGCAGTTTGTCCAACACTTGAAATACGTGAGTCCAACCTAGCAAAACTATCGAACAAGGCATCTACACCCTTTTCCAGCTGAACAATAAAACAAATACAGCAAATGAAACTAAAACTACACTTATTTTCCAGTTGAACAACTAACCACAGAGCACATCAAACCAAAATGATATCTTTTGTGTATCACCATGAGGTCACAGTTGCAAGTTTTTGTTCTTCTAAATCAAAGGGAAGTAGAAACTTGCTCCACTATCCACAGATATATCTGATACTATGCAACCTTTCAGGAATTATTTTAGAAAAAGAAATTGATATCTTCATTACAGTTCATAATGAAACATTCATAGAGGCCATCTTCGTAACAACCTCAGCAAGTGTCTTGCGGTGCTTAGAATCTTGTGCAGAAACATCCTTCTTGAGATTGTAAAGCTTTCCATCAATCTTCGAAGAAAGAAGAGAACTTCAGCCAAAGAGACATCTAATAATTCTTAAAAGTCCATCACTTGTAAAATCAGAAGCCGACCTGTTTCCGAAGATCAATCAATTCCTTGCATGAATCCTTGAACAATGATAACAGAGCATCTACTTCGGGAAAAAAGGGTGAAGCTTGCACTTGTGCAAATTTTGCTGCATCAGATGAGGCCCTCACGTGCCCATTAGGTAAGGCATCAGTCGCAATGCCACCATGTCCATCTACAGAGTCTGCATCATCTTCGAGGAAAGCTGGAAGGAGATCGTTTACCAACTTTCCAAATAGTGCGTCAAATGAAAAATCACCCTACATTTAAACCAGCCACCAATTGAAATAGTAACCCAAATTAGGAACAGGAAATAGCAAGAGAGGAGAAAAATATAAAACCATGTCGCAGGAGTTAATACCTTAAATTCGTCTATATCAAGAATAAGCGGAAGGGAGCCAGCTGAGGAAGATTTTGATCTTCTGTCACTCTTGACTCCATCTCTAATCTCTTTCATCTAGCTCACACAGGTCATAAAATAAAAACAAATAAATCACCATCTCAAGCACAAATGACTAAGCTCATATGCACAACACAAAAATCTCAGAAAACCCAAACCAACTCAGTTTTCATGAAGTAAACAGTAGAAAAAGAAATCAAAGAACAGTCATACAGAAGACAAATCCCATCACGACACGCATCAATTAATTAGCAAATTCCTACGCTCAGAAAAGTACATAAGCAACATTTCACTTTCCCCGAGAATCAAACCTTATGCTCGTAATTAAGTTTTTCGACAAAGCCCAGACAAGATAGCCTCAAATAAACAATTATCTCTTCTCGTCAGGTTTTCTCTGTTTTCTCAGAAACCAAACGAGCCCCTAGAAAATTAAGTTAATCTACAATACCACCGTTAACCTCCGAACACAAATTCAAATGAGGAGCAAAGCATAAGTTTCAGATCACGTAGCTAAAATGGTGAAATTGTTTACCTCTCTTTGTCTCTGATGATTTGACCAGTACTAATCAGAGAGTCCTCTTCTTGTTCACCGATTTCGGTTTCGGTAGATCGAGCTTAGGTGAGAAAGTGACCGAGGAAAAAAACACTGTTCTTCAGCGAATACTACAATGAAAAATCGAGTTTCGTGCTTATTACTATTTTAACCTCCACAAGCCCCAGAGACTTATAAACAAAGGTGGGTAATTTCGGAAACTGGAATCCAACTACACATGCTGTATATTATTTCGTCCATCTATCTGGCTGTTTGTTGCGGATGCCTCCAATCCATCTAAACGACAAAGCGTAATAAATGGTCAAGATATACATGGATTAAGAATCCGAACTAATCATGCGTAGTAAGACAAAAAATCAACAATATACAATTATAAAATTAGTTTATAATAAAAATTAAATAAAATTAAAGTTGCTCTTTTGTAATCACAAGATCACATGTTTAAGTCACAAAAACAGTCTTTTTGTAAAAATATAAAAGAAATGACACGTACAATATGACTCTTCTCAAATTCTTGCAAAGCGGAGAGTCTTCTGTATTGGGTGAGTTGATTTTAAAAAATTTTAAATTAAATTTTAAAAAGTGATCAATCTTAATTATCAAAAAATAAATTTAATTAAAAATAACACTGTTAAATAAAAACTAATAAGTATATTCTAAAATCAGTTAATTTATAAATTAATAAAAATTGATCATTTTTTATTAATAATAATTATTAAGGTAAATTAAATCGAATAGGTTGGAATAATTTAAAATTTTATATTTTAATTTCTGAATTAATTGAGCATTAATTCAAATTAAAATGATATTTTTATTTATTTTAATTAATTAATCAAATTTTCATTATTTAAATTTGTAGACTAAAATTAATATCTTGTTAAACTTAATTATAATAAATAAAATAACTATTATCACGCAATTAATATAATTACCTTTATTAACAATTGTCTCTAATCTAACTATTTTTAGAAAAATATCTAACGACTTCTCCATTAAACACATTTTAAAGGGTGAAGAAAATATATGCTAACAGAAAATTAATTATTCTCTATAATTGATAACTTTTCAACCATGGCACTAATTTTAAATTGACCAATTATGCATTAGTAATTCAAATATTAGTAGAGCTTAGGCTTGACTTGACCCGAGATCAACGAGTAGGGTCTAGGTTAGATTTAGGGTTCGAACTATTTGAGCCCGACTTTGCTTGAGTTTTGGCAAATAATAGCAAAATGACATTGTTTTGACATTCGTAATTTAAAAAATAATTCGGACCGGGCTTGTAGTCTCAAGTTGGGCGAGATCGAGTCATTGTCATCCTTAAATATTAATAAACCATAATAATCTGAACTTATCAATAAAAAAGGGTCAATTTTTTTAATAAGAATTATTAAGGCGATAGAACTTTAGTAATTACGTGACAAAAAAATTAATTTGACGCATCTCGTTATGTTATTCACATTAACAGAAAACTTAACGCCGAATTATTTTTGTTAAAAAATAAAATTTTAAAGATTTTAATACAAGTCTGGACTAATAACATAAAACTGAATAAAGTTTATATCTCTAGTTACTTTATTATAAAGTTTTTGGATTTTGAAATAATTGTAATTATTACGTAGAGTGTTACTCCAATATTAAAAACATATGATCATTACTTAAAATTATTGAATATGCAAACAAATCCTTTGTTTACTTAATAGCATTGTGTTTCAGTGTTAGTGACCCAAACTGAGCTGTAAAGCCTTTGGGCCCAGTAGCATTAAAGTCCAACCCAAGTGATATATTGGAATAGATCCAGTCCACGAAAATGTCACGTGAAATGTACGTGGTATCTTCCACGTGGCGGACCCACTTACTTCTAATAACAAAAGTTTCCCGCGCTTAAAATTTTGTACGTTTAGAAACCTTTTGCAAGAAATTCTAGAGAGGAGAGAGTTATTCTTTTTTAATTTTTAAGCATTAAATTTAACTATATTTATTTTTTTTTCAAATTTTAAGTTAAGTTCGGGTTTAAACCTTTTTTCAAAATTTGAGTTACCCCTAAACTCAAAGTTTCAAGCCTCGATCTTGATTTAAAATCCAAACTTCTTTCACATTAAAAATCTCCACATTTTGTATGTAGAATAAAATAATATCGATTTGTATATTGACAAGTAGTGATTTTTAGACTTGTTAAAATAAGATTAAGTTTGAACTCAATCAAATTTTGAATTGTCCAAAGTCCGAAAAAATTTGAGCTTGAGTTGAATATTTTGGATTTGATTAGATTTTGGGAAAAAAAAAATCAAACTCTTTGAATAAGAGCAATGTCAAGTTGGATATTTTGTTGTAACTCAAGTCTACTTCAATAAGATTAGTTCGGATTAAACCAGTTTCATTTTAATAAAATAATGTGAATTTGAACGAACTAATTCCAATCGGTTTAAACTGTTCATACCAAATTGTTTGGACTTTTCTAATTTCAAATTTAGTCTAAACCCAAATTAATGCAAGTTGAATGCCGATTTTCCAATCCTAGTAACATGTTTATATTGTTACTCACATTGAATACTGTTCAAGTTCTCCACACCATTCTAGAGTTTCCTTCTTTTACCGTGATTTGATTGGGCAGTCATGTGGCTGCTTATGCATTACCTGTTGAACCTGGGAAATCTGAATACTATCATATTTGAATTTGAAAGTTCCTCCGGGACATTAAGTGGCTCTTGAACACTGAAAACCAAAACTTGCATACATCTTCTGTGCAGAGTCAATCTTATGGAGCTAATATAATAACAGCACATGGATGTTGAAAAAGTGTATGGAGCCAAAGCTGAGTCGTCAGTTTCGGCCTGCAGTTTTGGGATATTCATGGTGCTTTGCGTGCTCCTTGTTCATGAAAAGGGAGCAGAATCGAAAGATCTTGAAGATTCAACATTAAAAGATTCGAAAGTAATAATGTTTTGTCTTGGTGATTGGACCACCTTAAAAGAATTGAAGGAGTTGGAACTGAACTGCACGACGAGCTGTTGAACATGTGAAGCGATGACACTTGGCAAGCCTAATGCTACAACTCTTAGGTAAATGACATTCAACTATCTTATATTTTCAAAAATCTTTTTAAAAAATTAATCTTTAAAATTTTAATAAAATTTTTAGCTTTTAATTTTTTAAAAATTATTTTATTAGTAAAATAATAATCATTAAATACACGTAATATAAACAATAAATATGAACCAATTTAATATTATTAATGTGATAATATAACTCACTCTTAAATATGATCTAAACTAATTAAAATTGATTTAAATAAATAATTTAAGATAATTATGATAATTATTAGTAGGGATGACAAGTGGTCGACTTATGGGCCAACTTTATCAAATTTTTAAAATAATTTTTTAAAAATTTAAATTTAAAAAAGTCTTTTTTTAATTGAGTCCGAGCTTAGTTACCTAAACTCAGGCCTACCCAAGACCTAACTCTTCTGAGTAAAAAAATGTTATTTTGTTTAGAATAGTTAGACCTCGAGTCGTTGGGTCTGGACCTAGCCTATAAGTTTTTTTTAATAGGAAAAACTTAAATCTAGGTCCATAGACCATAGACCGCTAATTGTAGTTCTTAATTATTAGATAAAGCTGAATTTAATTAATTTAGTTTAAGAGTTTAAGAGTTTGTTGCCATTGTTATACAGACAACATTTAATTATTTCATATATATTCATTATATGTATTTATTTTTATTTTTATTTTTATTTTTATTATTTCAATATGTATATATTTGTGGGTTAATTAGCAAAAACTTCCCTAATAATTAAGGATAAGATTGAATATTACTAAACATTTCCAAACTCTTTATGTCAGGGAAACTCTCACAAAGTACTTTTGTTGTTGTTATATTTGATGTTAATATTATATGTAATTCGTTATCTTTTAATCAAAATTTAAGATTAGGTTATTTTAATAAAAGACTAAAAATTTAAAAAGAACTTTTCAATAATTTTAAAGATTAATAATTTTTAAATTATAATAAAATTTATATTTTTTTACGCCTGACTCTTACTGCCTCGTCACTTTCTTCTGACAATAATACAAGTGTTAGACTTTTAACTTTTGGAGTGCTTCTCAGTGATCTTCACGATGTGTCTTAGGAGGAAAGTTAGCTAGATTACATGCATGAGGGAGACATGCAAAAATACTAAAGCAAACATGGACGAGTGGGATCAAACTTGGTATTAATTTTGGTAGAGTCTTAGACCCTGTAAGGATTGACTCAACCCAAGCTAAAAACTTGATGCACTAAGGACTTGGCTCATGCTCAGATGAATAGACCACGACTGGCAGACTTGTTGTAGGAAGCATTAAATTAGGCCAGTGTATTATAAGCTTCGGCAAGATCACATTGTATCGTCAGCAAATAGAGATCTTGGGGAGATCTTGAATAATGTGGCGGCAACTAGGAGTTAGAGTTGTTATGAGACTCAATATCTAAAAATAGTAGAGATTTTCAAGGATAAAAGTATTAGTTTCCTATTTGAATGTAAACTCTATCTTTCTGTTATCTTGTAGATTTTATCTTATCAGTTAGAGTCTTATTTAGATTGGGGTCTCATCTAATTGGTCTATGTAATATGATAGAGATAAACTTGATCTTAGCACGATTTTAGGCAGTTTAATCTATGTGAGATTCTGAATGCAACTTGATTTCTAAGTTAGAATGCTTATATGTAACTCATTCAAATTTTGTTCTCCTCATTCAATCAAAGAAATTATTTTTTGTATTCTTTCGAAGAAAAGTTATTTAAAGGTTCGTTTTACGTATCTATCTTGTTTCTTTATTGTCTTTATTTTCTTATTCCTTTCGTAATATTGTTTATTCGAGTGTGTGAAGTAAACACCACAAAAGTCGTTGAAGATAAAAATCTTACTTAAACAGACGTAAATAAAACTTCCACGCAAAATTATTTATGATCAACTTCTGCAAAAATTCAAGTCTCAAGTTGAGCTTTGTATCAACAAACGTGGTGGAAAAAGGTTTTGGTTAGGTTTGAGGCGTTGAAATAGAAAGCCCACGAATTGTAGACTTTGGCAGCATTCACAGACGTCCAAGTTTTTACTCGAAATCTTCAATCTTCCAAGGTTAAATTCTTCAATTTGCTTGACTCATTTCGTCTATGGTCATTATCATCAAAAGGTAAACCTACATTTATGCTTTAACATAATTGGTTAAAAATGATTTATTATATTTGTTGATTCAATATGTCGAATTTAAAAACGACAATCGTTTGGATATTGTTTAATTTAAAATTTAACAAAACAATGTCACAATTTTCACAATCAATTAATAATCTAATTTTTATGTCTCTAAATAAATATAACTTTGGTTCTGCCAGATTTTGGCTGAACGGAACGTTGTCATTCTGGTCCATGTATTGATCACTTGCGAAGCTCTCGATG
>JANZLC010000009.1:22520484-22544941 GCA_026413385.1 Erythroxylum gracilipes
AAAATGTCAAGCTTTGGATTGGTGTCCTCGCAGACTCAGTTTCTACTTGCTTCAATGCTTTCTGATGAGGAGTTCGTTGAAAATTTTCTGTCAGAAAGCTCCAAAAGGTTGGGGGAAAGGCACAAGATCATTACGGAGGCACTACAACAAGTGGGTATCAGTTGCTTGAAGAGCAATGCAGGTCTCTATGTTTGGATGGACTTACGCCATCTTCTTAACGAATCAACACCTGAAGGGGAAATGAAGCTATGGCGTGTGATTATCAATGACGTGAAGCTCAATGTCTCTCCAGGATCTTCCTTTCATTGCAATGAACCTGGTTGGTTCAGGGTGTGCTTCGCCAATATGGATGATGAAACAGTAGCAGTTGCATTGCAGAGAATACAAGCATTTGCTCTTCAACGAAAACAAGAAGACAAACCAGCAAACAAACGATGGAGAAAGAACCTAAGACTTAGTTTCACTTCAAGTAGATTCGAAGAGGGAATCCGAACGCCGCATATGATGTCTCCTCACTCACCAGTTCCTCAATCCCCTCTTGTTCGTGCAATGACCTAAGAAATGGTTACTGTTCAGTCAGGCAAATAATTGCCAAACAACTCTACCGATTGTCTGAATCTGCACAAGAAAATTTCTAAGTAGATTGCATATAATATAGCTTCTTCATTAGGTTTATACTTAGTACTGGAGGAGACGCCATAAGCAAGAGATGTGTTACTGCTACATGATTACCATTTCAATAGTTTTTTCATCTCTCTAGACAACACCCTCCATAGCCACCCATTATCAAAGCTTAAACATTCCATCCAAGTTCCATTCCATAGACAAGGAAGTGAAACTCTGGTTTACTTCCCGGAATTTCTCTTCCTTTCAGAACCTATCTAACGAGTCATGTTAGGAGTAGTTGTGTGTCATGTCTTTCTCTTCCCATTGATTAGGGTTTTTGTGGGAAGAAGCTGTTTCCATGTTAGTGTGAGAAAGTTGTTCTGTACTCTGTGTTGTTTGCAAAGTCAAATGTATCGTGGCATCTGTTATTCAAGTAATCGATATTAATGGTCATTTCTTATACTCTTGCTCTTTTGTCAGCAACTTGTCCAACCTAACAGTAACTTTCAAGAACTTGTATTTTGGTGGAAGTATAATACCGACTTAATTCATACCGATGTATAAGTAGGTATGAGTTACTGTTAAAAAATCCGCTCTTACTCATAATTTTACCTTCGTCCCGATTCACTGTATTAATAGTAACAAATCACATCACCTCTGGCTCTGAATATACTAATTCGTTAGGTTTGGCGTATGGATATGAAACAAACAGATAATAACATAAACATGACATCTGGTGATGGAATCATGACATGTTCATAGCTAGAACTTGCAGAAAGTATTGAGGAAAGATTAAGTACCGGAACATTATTCGATTCCATGTCATTTTGGCCTTTACACGTGTACATTTTTAGGCAAGAAATAAACATCCTCGTTTTCGATTTCAATACATTATGTCTGCTTCATGAATCTGTTTCACTTCTATCATCCCATATTACGTATATAATACTCAAATTATTTCTCTGGCATGACAAGTGGCATCTAACTCGACTGCGATACCATTTTGCACCAAAATTCAGTACCTGGTGCTTTCAAAGCCCTCGTCGTATAGTGTCTAGCTGAAACCGCCCTGACCCACAGAGACGAAGAACATCTTTTGTCTAAAGTTGGTTGTCGATTTGCATCGATCTTTCACGTGCTGTATCTTGCAGCATTGTCGGGAGATGACAAATGAGTTCGTATTGTTTTGGAGTTATGGAGGTCTCTTAATCTCAATATGTAACCAAGTTTGTTCTTAGGATACGTGTCCACGATACCTTATCAGTACGGATTACGTGACTAAGACATTTTACAGTGGATAAATCAAAGTTCCTTACTTGATCTTTTTAACTTACACTACACGTAACAAAAAGTTTCATTAAGTTTATGATATTGTTCTAGTATTAGGAACATAGTTAATATTCTTGTCTATGGAGCATAGAGACTATTTAAAAGCAAGATTTACGGTTCTTGATACAACCTTTTATTCTAAAACAAAAACCCATGTTTGACCAGGAATCCAAGCCGGGCAAGTAAAAAATGTTAAAATAATTTATAAATGTTAAACAAACGTCCCTTTTAAGATATTTTTTGAGGTAGAGTTAAGCCTAGATTTATCACGATATCGAAGATTAAATTTGTTTCAATAATTTGGGGCAATGTTCAGTTTGTTATAATTCTTTGTTTAATATGTCCATCTGAATTGAAAGATAAATGTTAAGAATCTCAAATTAAGTGTATAAAAAATGTTAAAATAATTTATAAATATATGACAAATATCTCCTTTCAAACTGTCTTTTAGAGTTGGATTTAGCTCAAATTTGTAGGAGTGACCCGTTTTAAAGATTTTGCATTCCTGTATATATAATATCTGACTAACAGAGTCTGAGTTTCTAGGTCTTCAAGTTCCACGGGAAACAAGTAAATTCGAGCCATTGACGAGCTAAGTTTGTCTTAAAAACATGTAACACATTTGCGAGTCTAAATTGCAGCCGATCAACTCCGAGTCTGACCCAGTTCTTGAAACTACCTACTTATGCTGGTATGATACATGTCCGCGACTTTTACCAATTGGAGATTCAATATGCTTCGACACATGATCATAGTCTCTTAATTAGCAGGTCAAAGAGAGTTCATTTAGTTGACTGTAATGGAATCTAACTGTAGAAGTTAGTTGTGGTACTGCGCGTGATTATCATCATCGAACATATCATGTTTTGGTTTAAGAATTCCTTGATCAGACGTAACAATCTGGTTGGAAACGAATTTTGAGTCGGCAACAATCTGGAACTCGCTTAAGACAACTTTTTTTTTTTTGGAAATTTTAAAGAAGATATATGACTCAAAACCAAACAAAGTATTTACAATGTACAACCCTAAAATAGGGGAAGAAACTGAAAAAATTCATAAACAGAGGCATATCCGAATGACCTCAGCCAAAAACCATCCAACAGCAACCCCACCCTCTACACATGCCAACGCCTACACATATTCAAGCTCATGCTTACTTGTGTTCTAAAAGCAATAAGAACTTCCCTAATCACATTAACAATGAAATCCGCCAGTTCATACTTCGGCCTCGCCTGTTGCTTATAAATTCGACGATTCCTCTCCTTCCATAAATGATAAATCACCAGTTGAAACGCCGTCTGGATAATGATGTCATCTGTCCATCCAACTCAAGTTTCCCTAGTTAGAAGATCCAAAACCACACTCCATTCATAGGAGGGCAGAAACAAACCAAGCAAATTGACAATTCAGCTCCAAATCGCTTTGGAATGAACACATTCAAAAAACAAATGGTCCCAACGCTCACCAAGTTGGTTGCAAAGTACACACATCGGGTCAAAGCTACCAAACCACCTATCTTTCGTACGCAGCCTATTTTTAATCATCAACCACGCTATAAACGCTACTCTAGGACAAAGAACTCGATGTCAAACCACCTCAGCTCACCCGACCTCCGCCAGACTACTTCGACATATGTTTAGTTGGAATATATTACATATTATTAGCTTTTAAAATAATTCACTAGAATAAATAATTTAGAGATAATGTATTTAAAAGTGTTTAATCTTTTGGATTTTTTAAATTTAATATCAAATTTTTAATAAAAATTTCAGTTTAATAACTAATTTTTAGAACTGTATAAATAAAATTATTAAAGGTTGTTTTTACCGATATGACATAGTTACTAAATGACATGTAAATGTCCATCTATTATTCTCATTCGTAAAAATGATGTTTTAACCTAATTTATAAAAAAAATTAAATTTTAGTTTTGAAATTGAAAATTTTAGAAAATTTGGAATTAGATTGAAATTTTTTAAAAGATTTGACACTTTTAAAATTGTTATCTCATTAATTTATAATTTTTTATTATATATATATTCTATGATTTGTTCAATACACATTCAACAAAAAGTAATAAATATTTTTTTAATAAAGCAACATTAAATTTTATGTGTTTAATTGAAAATATTCTTTTAACAACAACATTAAGTAAAAATTCTCACTAACACGTAGAGTTTGGGGAAATCCAGTTATACACAGTCTTACTTCTAAATATCTAACCAGTTGAGAAGTTGTTTTCAAAATGAAAATATTCTTCCATTATTGGGAAATCCATCCCAAAATTGATCTTTTCTACTTAGCTGTCAAAAGGAAACCTATTCCAAATACACACAGACAGGAGTTGTGGGTCTTTCTCATTTTCTTAATCATTTAGTTTAAGTCTTAATATGGAAAATTTGATAAATAATCAAATAAACTCTTTTTTAGGTTATAATAGATTAAATTATAATTGTTGGTGAATTTATAATACAAATAATTATGAATAAGTGGTTAAAATAGAGTTTATTTAATTAATTATCAAATCTAATGTTTTCAAAACTACATCGAAAGTTAAATTGGTAAGATAATAGGTTTAAAGTTTAAAAGATTCAACCGGTATCAAACTGTCATAAAATCTATTAAAGATTTAAAAAAATTCATTTAGTAATAAAAAAATTAAAGTTTAATTAAAAAAGAGACTGTTAAATAAAATTAATTGGTTTATGTTGGTTTATAAAAATTAAAAATTTAATAAAAGTTATTAAATTAAATTGAACTGAAAAATTGAACATTTCAAAATTTTCGTTATTGGAATTATCGAATCGGTTTAGTTTTTAAAATACTGATCAAATCACTCTCTGGTATGATTACAAATCATAGGAAACTTGAAGAATAGTAATATATTATCATTAGGCAATGTGATTAATCCTAATTATTAATTACTTAGACTTAACAAGTTTAATATAAATAGATATAGACGAGTGATGATTAATGATTACACTGTAAAAGCTTCATAATAACAATATATATATAATTACCATCCGATTGCTGATGTGAACTGCTACGAAAGGAAACTGTTCTCTTTTGTCTAAGAAGAACTGGAAAGTAGGAAACAAAGTCTTGGATAATAGATATTGCTTGCACGTATCTGCAAACCATAGGTCGACCTTTCGATTCTACCCAAGTATTTCTCCAATGACAACAACTAAAAAATGTATTAAAAAATAGTCAATTAATTTAAATGGCTCAAGTTCCAAAGGACGTCCCAAACGCACTTGTGAAACGATAAGACGAGAAAAAAAGAGCGTATGAAATGATTTCAGAACCTAACAGAACCTAAAAGATGGAATGTACGGACAGCAATTCCTAACTTGGGATAAGCATGAGAGATAAAAGTTTGCAATAAGCAACTTACAATTCTAGCCCTTGTTATGCATGGAATCTTATCTTTATGTTCGTTTCATTAAATCTAAACCATATATTTACGTAAAGTTTATATAAATATATAAATTAGATTAATAGCATGAGATTAAAACGCCCTACAAGAACAAAGTGTTACATGTCTTATAAGAGAATCAATCCCAAAAGTTAGCTTAAAGGGTGAAAAAGTCTATAAACCTATAAATCCTATATCAGTCTTTTTTATTACCAATGTGGGACAATTAGATCGTAACTTTTCACCACACGTCACAGCTTAGACATCGACAAGCTGGTTGTACGCTAGAACTTTTTTAGCTTAGGCGAACACTACTTTATCAACGTCACCACTTACGTACACACAGGCTGACTATACGCTAGACTTTTTCTAGCCACGTACGAAATGATGTCAGAACCTAGAAAGATGGAATGTACGTATAGCAATTCTTAACTTTGGGATAAGCATGAGAGATACAAGTTGCAATAAGCAACGTACAATTCTAGTCGCTGTTCTGGACGGAATCTTATCTTCACGTCCGTTTCATTAAATCTTATTCATATATTTATGTGAGGTCGATATAAATATATAAATTAGATTATATAGCACAAAATTGAAACACCTTAATAAGAATAAAGTACTCTAACCCATTCTACACCATCAAAAGAAAGTTCACCAATTTTAAATATGAGAAGATCTAATAATAAACAATTTTACTTTTAACTAATAAAAAAGTTATTATTAAGAAATACAATAAGTAAATGTATATATAAACAAAAAAGAAGTCAAGTAAGTAAATAAATAAAATAAATCATTATAAAGAATATATTTAGGCTAAGTAAAAAAATTAAGCTAAATAAGTAAGAGAAAAGCATTACTTATTAAGTATTTAGGCTAAATATAAAACATAAAACTTACGAAAAATGTCTAAGAAACTTACAAGTACGAGAAAGATGTCTCTATGCGAACCCATTTATCCGTATTTCTTTGTAATTTTTATAAAGAGTGATGAAATAATTTCAGAACCTAAAAAGATGGAATGTACGTATAGCAATTCATAACTTAGGATAAGCACGAAAGATGTAATAAGCAACTTAAAATCCTAGCCCCTGTTTACATGGAATCTCATCCTCGCTCTTAAATCTATTTCGATAAATCTTTACCACATATTTATGTGAGGTTTATATAAATATATAAATTAGATTAAACAGCACAAGATTAAAAATACTCTAACAAAAATAAGGTACTCTAACCTGTTCTACACCATCAAAGTAAGTTCACCGACATTATATTTGAGAAGATCTAATGAGCAATTTTACTTCTAAATAATCAAAAGTTATTATTAAGAAATACAATAAGTAAATGTATATATAAACAATAACGAAGTCAAGTAAATAAATAAAATAAATCATTATAAGGAATATATTTAGGCTAAGTAAAAAAAATAAACTAAATAATTAAGAGAAAAGCACTACTTATTAAATATTTAGGCTAAATACAAAACATACAATTTAAGAAAAAATTTCCAAGAAACTTACGAGAATGAGAAAGATCTCTCTATGCGAAACATTTATCTGTATCCTAATGTACTTAACTTTTCCTATGTAATTTTTATTTAAAAAAAAAGACTATTTCTGTTATTCGAACCTGTAACCATGTGATCACAAAAAAACAACTTTTACCGGTTACTCCAAGACATATTCTAGCCTTTATTCCAAACTATAAAAAATGATACAATGGGCTAAGTAAAGCCAATGATTAGAATGTGAAATTCTCGTGAAAACATTCTTATAAGCCTCTGTTTGGTTGAGCTTATACTAGTTGAGCTTTTTTTTTATAGATCTTTTTATGAGAAGAACTTTTCTAAGAAGTCGGTTGACTGTTTGACTGTCATCTAAAAAAAGTTTTTTGAAAGAGTTTCATTCAGTAGACTGTTTGGCAACATAAAAATAAGAAGAACTTTTAATTTTAAATATATTTTATTTTGTAATAAAATTATTTATGCATATAAATTTTATTTAAAGTATATTAAACAATATGCAAAACACAATATATTAATTATTATATAATTTTAAACTATATGTTACATAAACAAAAATACATCTAACCAAATCTTTTATATAGATTATAACATAAGTAAAATTAATATAAAATATAAATACTAAAACATATAAAAAGCCAAATAATATTTTATAAATCTTAAAATAAATATTCAAGTTGAGTAAATAGTTAATACACAATAAATTATACATTTTATTGTAATAAACGTGAAAATGAGTTTGTGAGTATTATGAGAATTATGTGTAAAACATAAGGTCAAAAGAAGCTAAAAATAAGCTCATTAATTAATCTAAAAAATATACTCAAAAAAGTATTTTTTGAGAAGCTCCAAATTTGAACTTCTTAAAAAACTGTATTTTGGCTGCCAAAAAAGCCACATCTATTTAAAAAGTGCTTTTTATATTACAGTCAAACACCCACTTATTGACCTCCTAAAAGTCCATTCAAATAGACACTAAATCAAATAGTTTAATTATAAATATAAATGTGAAACTAATATCTTTCGATTTTTATGAAATAAATACATGTATAATAGATTAGAAATAATGTAATTTAAATACATCATTTAATTAATTAACAATTTAAAATTAATTAATATAATCGATCTAAATAATGTTTAAATCAGTTGTCCTCTTAAAGCATATGCAAGTGGGACAATTAGATCGTAACACAAGGCACTCTAACCCATTCTACACCATCAAAGAAAGTTCACCAACTTTAGATTTGAGAAGATCTAATAATAAACAATTTTACTTTTGACTAATAAAAAAGTTGTTAATAAGAAATAAAATAAGTAAATGTATATATAAACAAAAAGAAGTCAAGTAAGTAAATAAATAAAATAAATCATTATAATAAATATATTTAGGCTAAGTAAAAAAATTAAACTAAATAAGTAAGAGAAAAGCACTACTTATTAAATATTTAGGCCGGCTAACTATAAAACATAAAACTTAAGAAAAAATGTCTAAGAAACTTACGAGAACGAGAAAGATCTCTCTATGCAAAACCATTTATTTGTATTCTAATGTACTTAACCTTTTCTTTGTAATTTTTATAAAGAAGTTATTTCCGTGACTCGAACATGTAATCTTATAATCACAAAAAAATAACTTTTACCGGTTAGTCCAAAACATATCATATCCTTTATTCTAAACTATAAAAAATGATACAATGGGCTAATTAAAGCCAATGATTAGAATGTGAAATTCTCGTAAAAACATTCTTCTAAATCAAATAGTTTAATTATAGATATAAATGTGAAACTAACATCTTTTGATTTTTATGAAATAAATCAATAAATACATATATAATAAATTACAAATAATGTAATTTAAATAAATTATTAAATCAATTAACAATTTAAAATTAATTAATATAATCCATCTAAATAATGTTTAAACCAGTTGTCCTCTTGAAGCATATGCAAGTTGGTTTCTTAATTAAGTCTCGAATCTTATCAACTTTTGGCTTCAAACCCATGAAAATAAACTCAAGAAAGAGCATTATCCAACTAATGAAGCATTGCAATTTTTGCAGGTTTTACTTGTCACTATATGTCTCTAAACATGTGATTAGTACGTACTTTGTAGTATTAATTACTTGATGACGAGTGTTTAACTTAGCAGTAGCACATGCAGCCAACGAGTAAGGGAGATGGTCCACAAACACAAAATTTTTGTGTATTATTTATTTTAATCTTTTATCACATGCTTTTCCACTTTAATCTGCCACCAAACGTGCATGTCAGTAATCAAAAAGAAATCACATGCCGCAGGAAGACCGTAAGATTGCGTTTTACTCTTGTCTTGATTCTAAAAACTTTTAGTTTGAAGGATGAAATAGTTTATAGTTTCTAGTTTTAATGTGCCAATAAAGAAAATTATGATCTTCTTCTCTGAAATTCTTGGAGCAGAAGACTCCACGAGCTAAAGTTATGTTTTCCATCGAAACAGTGGCATGACGAGTGGAGAGATGACCTGTTGAAAAGACGAGTATTGTATACTGAGGCCGACAAGATTTCAAACGGAGCTTGGAACTTTTAAGTGGTATGAAAATGAGAAAAATGAGACCCACAGATTCATTAGAACATGACTCTTCACGTCTTCCACAGCACACAGACACGCACAGGGTAAAGCTCGAACGTGACCTACCATGGATTCTCAAGTTCCAATGAGCTGATAACTAGACGAAGTTTGGTACAAGTTACAAAATTTCAGTTTATTGTCTCTACACATTTCTTAATGTTTTTTCATCAATATACACAGGCATCTTGCTTACTTAGAGGCTATATTTGAGATACAGATTCCAGAAATGAAAACCAGAGCCCATAACATGAGATGATGAACAAACTAACAAATAACACAAGCATTTGGATTCTCTTCCATGCTTGGAGCATAGTAGTATTTGGTAACATAAGGGTTATATGCTCTATAAGCCTTGACAAGCTCAAGAATTGGGTCTGGTGGTGGTACTGATGCCGGTGCTGGTGCCGGTGCCGGTGCTGCCTCTTTCTTATTCTCTTCTGCCTTCTTTTCTTCTCCTTTGTTAGGTTCTTTTTTGGGTTGTTCTTCTTCTTTCTTAGCCTCCTCTTTCTTTGCTTCTTCTTTTTTGGGTTCCTCCTTCTTAGGTTCTTCTTTCTTCTCTGGTTCTTTTGCTGGTCCTACTGATAATATATCAGTTGGCCAATATTTTCTCAATTTGCTCACCACACTCACAGGATCAACTGTTCCAATCACAGTCAGTTTCTTTTCCTTCATGTTAATTGAGATGGAGTCGATTCCTGGAAAATCAACACACCAGTAGAAGAAAATAAATCAAACCCAAGTCCTCAATCCAAATAAGAACGAGACGGAACTCGAGTTCTGCTCATTCCAGGAATCACCAATTAGACATTTGTACGATTCCAACGTTAAGTCACTGCCATGGAAGCTAATTTTTATCTTATATCACACTATATATGATTGAGCAGATCAACAGATTAGAAAATTATCTTGTTCTTTTCTTTTTATTACAAGACTGCATCACTAGCCACTATTAAATTGCAGATATGGCTTTTGTGTCACCTCTGCAAAGAAGTTTATCAAAAGGAATTAGGTAAAAAAGGAGATTATACGGAAACTGTGTATAGCACTTCACAATATCAGATTGAACCTTGCTTAATATTTCTGTCAGTCCACCAACTTTCTTGGTGAAAGCCTAAATCTGAAGGGAAGATGTATGATTTAGTGAAGAACAAGCAAAAGTTAATGGAAATTTGAAAAGATGGTTTTACCTGAAAGAGAAGAAACTGTCTTCATAGCCTTTTGCTTGGCTTTGTCATCTGGCAACTCCAACTTCAGAACAAATTTCTGAAAAATCATAAATCAAAAGAGATCTGCTTAACCCAGAATCAAGTTCAGCTCTCGGGTTATGGACTGATATTGTAATCACGAAGATAAAGCTTAAACTTTAAGAAAATAAATAAATAAGATCCCACAAGTTGCAGACGAGTCACTTTTAAGAATCATTATTCGCATAAGTTTCTGCTGCAATAATATATAACAGAGCAATGCAACTCAGAACAGAACATAAACTGTTGGAGTAATGAAACCTTAAAAAGTTTGTATCTTTGAAGAGGAAAAGCACATTTGAGAACCAGCAAGCACTAGCTCACAAAGCACAGTTCGTCAGTTATTTCTACTTGGCTAAGTTCAAGCCAAGAGAAACCTTAACAATTAAAAAGAACACACTTTTAACATTCACCCCACAATCTAAGAGACATCTGTCGAGACAACAACAGAAGACAATCACTTGGAATCCACGACAAGAATGGGTTTGGATTCATTATAGAATCCCAGAAAACAGAAAAAGAACATCAACCCGGAAAGAAAGGCGATGAGGAATGAGACCCAATAAATAATTAAAAAAGCAAAACTTTGTAGATTCCGAGAAAGAGAATCAAACCTTCATTGCTGGGTTTGCTTTTTCTAGGATGCTCGAACCAAAACCAGAGAGAGAGAGAGAGAGAGAGAGAGAGAGAGGAGCAGGAGATGAATGAATGTGGGCTAATGAGAGAGTTAGAAGACTAGAAGCGGGAATCCAATAATGAATGCTTAGTTGAAAATGACGTACAGCGAGAGTGAATGTGCGTGCGATCCAACAAAAAGTCGGAATCAAAACAAGAAATGCAGAATAGGATAGAGAAAATCAAAAGCATAAAAGGGAAGAGAGATAGAGAGAGAATCACTTGACAGCAGTATTAGGAGGACGACGAGTGGGACCCCCACAAGGCCATTACAGAACTTACCTCAGACATGGACCCACAGTTACTCGAATCTGAAACTCTATAGTTTCAACTCTCAAGCACGGTTTCTATAGATTGAGGAACTATTGTGTCTTAGGATTTACATATATACGCGATCCAGTGGCGCGTGGGAGTTAATAATAAAGCATTGAAGGTAAATTATACTTTAAATTTATAATACTGATAAATATATATTGAATATTATTTTTTTTTAGTATAGATTTATGTTTAAGGATTAGTTTTGTTAGCTCTACTCTTAGTTTTCCAACATGGAAAGTCTAGTTTATTAAAAGTGTCTCTAAAAATATAAAATTTGAAAAGTACAATAGTACTCAACTCTACTTTTACTAAAGAAAGAAGGCGTTTATGATAGACTTATATGTACATGAAATTTACCTATTTTACATACATAAAATTTTTAAGATTACTAAAATCATCAGTTTATTTGAATAGACCAAGAATAAGTAATTAAGTAATTAATAATATATATTTAAAATTTTAAATAAAATTTATTTATTATTATTAAAAAATTATATATAATATTAATTATTAAAATTGTACATATTATTTTATATGATGATTTGCGAGTCTTGGAGTAACCGGTAAAGTTACTTATTTGTGTCACAAGTTCGAGTCAAGGAGACAACCTCTTTATAAAAAAATAAAAAATTACAAAGAAAAAGTTGAGTACTATGATAACTATCCCCTAATCTTCACAAAATGAGAAGCTTTGTACACTAAGATAAGATGAATTTTTTTAATAAGTTCATAAGATTAACAATAAAAGTTAGAGTAAGATAAATTTATAATAAATCAAAAGTTTTAATATCCAATTGATATTTTTATATCTCTAATTGTTATTGAAAAGTTGACTAGAAAATTGAAATTAAAATATAATTACCTAATGTTTGATAATAAGTAGACTTAATATTGTCCTTAGGTATATCAAGTACTAAAGGAGTTTTTGAATTTATATTTATCATATTAAATTTATTAATGATGATTTAAATTGAAATTTAGTTGTTTGGTCAAAATTATAAACTTATTGAATATAATATTCGAATGGATTAGTTCATTACTGATTATTAGATTGAATTTACCACCTAATTTAAATTTATGAATTTATTAAATAATTTAGTTAAATAATATAATTTAAAAAATATAATAAATTTTAGAAAAGAAAATGTTTATTTAATATGATAACATCTGAACAACTATACACCTTGAAATACCAAATCCAGCAACTTCTGACAAGTTTCAGAGCAATAACAGAATTTGGGATTAGTGTGCTTTGATGTATGAAATACGGTGGCGCGTGAAGAATGGTGAAAAATGCACGAGCAGCCATATTAGGCCTTGTGATTGAGATGGCAGTCCACGTAAGCTCCGCATCTCCGCCGTATATTTAGAACGCCGCCACGGCGCCACCTAAGTCTAACTCTCTACTTACGAGATATTGCCACGTGGATATTCCTAGTACATTTGAAAACTCAATATTTACATGGGAGTATAAGTTGAAGCTTAATATTTTGAAGTATGTAAATCAAACCTTAATATTTTCAAAATGTTTTTAAAAAATCTAAATGGTTAGAAAATTTTTATAATTTTAATTCATTTTTTATAATTTTAAATAAAAATAGATTTCAATGTCATATAATTAACTTTTAAATTAACCAAAAATGGGTCTTATTATTATATGGAAGTAAGGCCCACTATTTATACATTTTAGTTCGCAAATCTTATTTATCATGTGACAATGAGACCTACTTTTTATTTAAAAGTAAAAAATATGTCACGTCGATATTGACACAATGTTTAATTGATAAAAAGTTAACTCCCTTAAATTATTCATTTACTTAGAACATGTTTTGAAATGTTTTGAAAATAGTAGGGTTCAATCTCAACGCTTCAAATGTTAGGATTTGTTTTAAAGTTTAAAATGCAATTTTCTCCTAAAGTTTTAAGATTATGAATAAAATATGAAATATGTCTTTATTTTTATTTAGTAATCTTATTTATCATAATTGAAAATTAAAATTTTATATATTATTATTTATTCAATTTTTCCATTAAAAAAGAATTTAAGATTGTTAAATTCATAGTTATGAATATCGGATCGTATCAGATTAAAATCGGTACGGTATATTGAGTTTTGGTACCCGGTTTAAATATCAGTCGGTACCGACCCTTTCGACTATACCGATTAGTACCGGCTGGTACCGAAAATTTTAAAAAATTGAGGAACTTTTTTACAAAATTTTCAAAATCTCCCTACCCCCTCCCTCTCCTTCCCCCTTTTTTTTCAAAGTTTTTAAAATAATAATAAATATTTTTATTACTATTAATAATTATAAATTAAATACAACTTAAAAATAAATTATTTTATTTTATTACTAATAAATTACTTTTTATTTAAATTTATTTCAATATTTTATATAATATTTATTATTAAAGTATTAATAAACATATATTTTTTAAAAATAAATAATTTATTATTTATTATTTATAAAGTAATGTTTAGTTTATATTTTTTTAATTATTAAATCAAAATTTATTTGAAATTTATATATTTTAAAAATATATTTTAAATTTAATTATATTTATTAATGATTATTAAATTAATTTTGTATATTAAATTAAAATTGCGATATTATCTAATTAAATGTAAAATAAAATGGAATGTGAAAAAACAACAATTCTAAAAAAATAATTCAAAATTTTGAATTATTTTACAATAAATTATCATATTTAGATAATTATTATATATAGAAATAATTAGAATATAATCAAGATATATATAAACAAAAAAAATCTAAATTAAATAAAATATAACTGTACAATATGACAAAGGACTATTTTATAAATTTTTAAAAAATTCAGTAACATTGGTTAAATTCCTTTACTAATAATATTAATAATAAAATATACAAGTAAGTTTTTACATAAGTTGTAATATATAATGTTATAAATAAATATCAGAAATGTTATTTTTTATAATTTAAAAATATTTAAAGTAATTTAATTTTTTATTTATATAGTCATATAAATTTAATTGTCTCTGGATTAATTCATATTTGTATATATTTATTGCTAAACTTTTTTTTTAATTCTCCACTTTCATTTAGTCAATAAAACTAAGTAAAACCTAAAATCAATAAATTTAAGAATCATAATAATCCTTTTTAACGGTTAAATCACGAAGTGTTTTGGATAGGTCAAAATTATTCCCTGATCGTATCGAGTGGGACTCCAAAAAGTAGGAAAGTATTACTAGCGAATATTTAACACTACTGCATAGACACAACTTCGACCATTCTCATCAACTTGGTGTTGTCCTCGTCACACAACAACTAAATGAAGAAAATTACAGAACTTATAGAGTCGCGCAATACCTTATGATTCTCACCATCTAGAATAAATCAGGCTTTGTTGATGTAACTATTGAACAACCGCTGGAAACTTCTATAGCCAAACTCCAACAGTGAAAAATGCTGAAATGACCTTGTGAAAGCATGGATTTTTAGACATTGTGGCGAGCATAATGTATAATGAAGATGATCATGAAATTGATTTGGTGTGATTGAAAAGACAATTTTCCAGTACTCCATAATTGCAAATAGGATAACATGACCATTGGAACTTAGTACACTACGCTTGAAGGCCTGTAGGATGAACGTGACACATTAATCTACACACCAATACGCTATGGTGTTGTAAAGGAAGTTTTGTAATAAAAATAGAAGATTACAAAATTCCTCTTAGAGCTCGATAAAGTATACGTTGGTATGATGAAAATCAACTGTGATTGAATCATGAGTGCAGCAAAAAAATAAAATTTGATAGTTTCTGATCAGATCCCGACAATTGAATAACTTGAACAAATAAACTTGAATCATAAAATTTTATGAAATCGTACATGATTCGATCTTTTTGTTGAAATCCTTTCAAAAAAATTTCGATGTGTCAACCAGAGGTTGTTCACATGTCTAGCCTTTAATAATATCCACAAAGCAATTTTTCAACTTTTGAGAAGAATTAAGCAGAAGTGGCAGCTCCTTTATACTTATTCCTATTGATAGAAAAAAGCATTAGGATTTTTTAATTTGTATTAAAATTAAATACTTTAATTATAATTAAAGTCAAACTTTATATATAATTAATTAAATTTTAATAAAATTAAATATCTTATATTTGATTCCTGAAAAGTCTATTTTAATTAAGTTGAATTTAATTATAAAGTTTAAATTATAAAGTTAAAACTTTATAATTAAATTCAACTTAATTAAAATTGACTTTTCTCTTAGAGACCTATTAGTTCCTAATATATTAAGAATGATTATAAATTATAATCCTAGTTCATAATTATAATTAGATAAATTAAAACAAACAATTTACAAGCATAAATCAATATTAACGTCTAACAACATGTCATGACCATCTAAATATCAAGAATGTCAAAGTGGTTTGATTTAACTTGTCCATGCATAATTATGATGTCTAATTTAATCATTTCGACATCAATATTCCAATTAGACAGAGTATGAATATAATGTCTACTCTTTTGTATCCAATCATATTCATTCTTGCTAATTAGTAATTGATATTTTCTTTAATTACTTTAGAGTTATGAATTTTTGTTGATTTACTCAACTATCTTTATATGATTCATGCTGCATTTGAGCACTATCGACTGAATTATCTTAGGACACGTTAATTCCCAAATAAGATACCTTGGTAATCTCAAGTATAATGATCAATTATACAACTTTCATTTTAAGGAAATTCACAAACACATAAATAATATTTCATTTGGGATCCTCATAGTCGGGTCAGTTTAGTGAACTTAGTATCTAATAAGTAACCACATGTTAGTTTAAGTATTTCCATACTTCAGTTTATAAGATCAATTACGTTATTCATACGACAGAAACAAAGTATATGCTAGTTTCACCATTTCATTAATATTTTTTCTTGATGAAACAACAATTAGGAACATTTAGGAATAATATATAAATGTACATTGAATCTCATAATTATGATCTCATCATAATTTCAATTATACAGTAATTATTTCAGGAATTCTACCTTTAATATTAGTACATCAAATGTAATTAACTTAATGCATAAAGATAAAGAATGTCTTTTATTAATTAAATAATAATGACATACATCAAATTACAAATCAACTGATTAGTTGTAAGGGCATAATCTAATAGTTAGAGGGCATATTATTCTCATAAATCCAACTTCACATTGTAAAAAAGGTCACTCTCTAATCTTTTAAGATGGAAAACAACAAGGAATGTCAAAGAGAGGCAAACCGTTAAATGAAGCTTTAGCCAATGTTTCTAATAATAATTTAAGAAATTTAGAGAGGACTTATAAGTCGTAAATATCGTACCAGACTTGATACCTAATTGAGTTATAGTACGGTACTGTACCGGTACCGGTCAATACCGGATACCCTTTCGGGTAATTTTTAAATTTATGAAATAGTCCCTAAAATTTTTTAAATTTGCAAAATAGTCCATTGGTATATTGTACACTTGTACTATACACTTTACTAGTTTACTGTTTACATCAACCTTGTTTCCAAAAATCATAATAATAAATAATAATCACAATTAGTATGAAATAACAATAAATTTTAAATAGTTCACATATAAATAATAACCATAATTAATATAAAAAAGATCACAATCATCATTATATAAATATAAAATTAAGAATAATACAAAATATTTAAAATATTACATTAATACAATTTCATCATTTTAATAAAATTTAACATAAACATCAAATATAAGTAAAATTAAAAGAAGAGGAAAAACAAAAACCTTAAACGAAATTCAATCATCAACGGGAGAATGTCCACTATAACTGCACTGACCCTATTAATCATTTGGTACAAAATTCTCATTATTGAGAGGAGCTTCATCATCATTATCATTCAAATTTAATGCACCAAATGACATGTCAATGCTTTCCCAACCAAGATTATCTTCCAAATTTAAATCATTCACATCAACCAAATTGAGTTCTTCAGAAACCCAATCTACTAAAACATCAATATTATCAATGAAAATTGGATCATTTAAACTACTTGTGCTACTAAAACTCCTAGTAAATAATTAAATTTAATTATTAGAAAATTATAAGAAATTATATCGAATTAATAATGATAATAATGATAATAACATAGCTTTCCCGAAGCTTTAAATTGTAACGAACATAAACCAAGTCATTCAACCTCTTATGTTACAATCTATTACTTTTCTTTGAGTGGATAAATTCAAATGTGCTCCAAATTTTTTCACACCCAGTTGCACTTACACATTGACTTAAAATCCGAATCGCAAATCTTCTCAATTCTGGAACACTATTTCCAAATTGATCCCACCAAGAAACTACAAGTTATAAGATAACCAAAGTAGTCTTATAAACAAAATAAAGTGATAATTAATTTTCAACAAATAAGAAATAGGAAATAAGTAATACCTAAAGAAAGTTTTTCTCTTTATCGAACAACAATCGGCATTCCAAAATCCCTATAAGACAACTTATAAAGCTCTATTTGTGAGCTTAAAAGATCTTGCATTGTGTCATGAGGAACAATTGTTGTAATTGTGAAACGCATTCCTCTACTAACTTCAGCTTGCTTTGCAAGATCTAATCTAAAATACACACTAAGATTCAAAAATTCTCCAGTTGCAAACAATAGAGAAGAAAGTTGTCTTTCCCTTCTCTCATTAATGATTGAGAGATATGGTATGTATAAAGAAGACCTATTTTTCATATTGGCCTTGATTGCTTCCGTCGCTCTCTCCATAGCATCAAAAATATAACCCATTGTTGGCTTTTCTTCACTACCAGCCAACCGACGCACCCTCACCAAAGGGTTACAAACTTGGATAACAAATTGACATTGCGACCAAAATTCTTTATCTTTTAGTATAATATTCAAACCTCCATTCCAACATTAGACCTAGCATGCTGAGATGCAACCCACTTATCACTTGTAAACATTTGCCTTAACTCTTTCTTCGTCGAAACAAAAGACTGAAGTGATAAGAAATTTGTTGCAAATCTTGTCATAGTAGGGCGACACAAATTTCTACCATTGGTAAATTCATTTCTCATCAAATTCAAAACCCATGCACAATTATAAATAAATTTTGTCACCTTTTTAGCCTTTTGCATAGTCTCATCAATATCAGGAAAATACCTAGGATCTCCTATATTCTGCAACCTTTTCCCTGCTGCTTTATAAGCTGAATCATTGTCAGTAATAAACTGAACAATGTTTCCTTTTTTTTGAAAATTTAAGATATATGTAATTATAAAAGAAAAGAGCAAATACAATGTATAAGAATTGCAAGCTACTATATGCGGGACAAAAGAGAAAATAGCCTTTCAGGTCACAATCACTGGAAAAACCACTGTCACAAGAGAGCAAACCACAAAATAGCCAAAATTAAATTACGTCTAAATACTCCAGCACTGTCTCATTGCCAAACATATCTGTTCTTGCATCCTATGCCCGATGATGACCTCTGATCATGTTAATAATGCAGTCCGCCAACTCAAATTTATGCCGCTCTGTTTGTTTGTAAATTCGCTTGTTTCTCTCCCGCCAAATATGATAGATAACCATCTGAAAGGAGGTCCTAATCATGAGAGAATCATGCCTCCCATTGTTGATTGCGCAAATAATCTCATGGAGGACCTCAGGCCATTCATAAGAAGAGGACAATATACCTGTCATATACAATATTCGATTCCACACTGCTTTGGTATACTCGCATTCAAAAAAAAATGATTTCTACTTTCATGGACTAACTTACACAGCACACAAATAGGATCATAAGTTCCGAACCACCTGTCCTTTGTTCTCAATCTGTTTTTAATAGTCAGCCATATGAAAAAAGCTACCTTTGTTCTCAATCAATGTTTTCCACCCCTACTTCATTCATAACTTCATCAAATATCCCAAACAAAGTCTCGACATTTTTAATAAGGCCAGATGTATCAATAGATTTCAAAAATATAGAGTCATTTGAAGAATAAACCAAAAAGTTTATAATAGGCTCTTGTCTCTTATTTGTCCAACCATCACACATAATTGAACATCCATAAGTACCCCAACTTCCTCTTCTTTTAGCCAAATAAGTTCTAATTTTAGAAACAGCACAACTCAAAAGTTTACCTCTTAAGTCATCAATTGGTGGCCCTTTGTATTCTAGACCATAAGAGGATATTGCATCTATCATAGGTTGATAATAATAAGATTGAGAAACATTGAATGACGAACCTGTATCATACCACCATCTAGCTACTACCATATCGACGTTGTGAGTCGCATCTCTTGATTGCATTGCACTACGAATTGAAGGTTGGGCTCCAGGAGTTGTTTGTGATGCAAAAAAACTAGTCACCTGCCTTCTTCTCTTCCTCACATCAGATTCTTCATGATCCTGAGGCTGAGATGGAACACTACCAATACCACTACCACTGCCACTTCCACCTTCAACATTTCCATAATCACCACAGAAACCAGTAAACAAACTTCCACTACCAATTTTAAAATTCAATCTTTCACTTCTATCTTTCTTAAATTGATGTTCATCAAGCAATGTTTTCATCTGCCACTTCACATCATGACTTACTTTTTTACATGCTTCCATATCTCCTTTAACCCCAGTTAAATGCCTTTTCAATCAGGTAATTCCTCCACCTTTTAAATGCTTGTTATAAAACAAGCAAATGGTAAGATTCTTTTGACCGGGAACCGTACCAGCGTGAGCCCAAGCTGGATCACTATATCTTCTTGAAGTAGATTGATTGGGAGTATTTGAACTTCCTTCCATTTATATGTACACAAAAACAAATAACACATAATTTCAGTACACAATGATAATATGCATATCCATCTTATATAATATAACTCATTCTGTATAAGTTAAAAGCTAACAATTCAAAACATTCAACATATATAATAAGTAACACAAAACATACTCCAACAATTTGCAATTTCAACAATTACAAATCAATCATAATGTCATTCTCATTTCCTTCCATTTCCAACAATTTCTAATTCTAACAATCACAAATCATTCATTATTATATTTTCATTCCTAACAATTTCCAATTCCAACAATTACAAAACATTTATTATTGTATTTTCATTCCTAACAATTTCCAAGTCCAACAATCACAAAACATTCACTATTCTATTTCCATTCCAACAATAACCAAGAATTTCCAATCCCAACAATCACAAAACATTCATAATTTTATTACCAATTCCAACAATCACAAAACAATCATGATTCCATTACCAATTCCAACAATCACAAAATAATCATGATTCATGATTCCATTACCCATTCCAACAATTTCCAACTATCACAAAACAATCACGGTTCCATTACTAATTCCAACAATCACAAAACATTCATAATTCTATTACCAATTCCAACAATTTCCAATTCCAACAATCACAAAACAATCATAATTCTATTTCCATTCCAACAATAACTAACAATTTCCAATCCCAACAATTACAAAATAATCATAATTCCATTATCAATTCCAACAATCACAAAACAATCATGATTCATGATTCCATTACCAATTCCAACAATTTCCAACTATCACAAAACAATCATGGTTCCATTACCAATTCCAACAATTTTCAATCCTAACAATCACAAAATATTCATAATTCCATTACCAATTCCAACAATTTCCAATTCCAACAATCACAAAACAATCATAATTCTATTTCCATTCTAAAAATAACTAACAATTTTCAATCCCAACAATTACAAAACAATCATAATTCCATTACCAATTTCGACAATTTCCAACAATCATAAAACAATCATGATTCCATTACCAATTCCAACAATTTCCAACAATCACAAAACAATCATGATTCCATTACCAATTCTAACAACTTCCAATTACAACAATGACAAAACATTCATAATTCGATTTCCATTTCAACAATTTCCAATTCAAACAATGACAAAACATTTGTAATTTCATTTCCATTTTTAAGATTTCCAAACACTTTCCATTTTCAATTCCAACAATTATCAACAATTTCCAATTTCATTTCCAACATAATATTTGGGCGTGTATAATTTTTCTTTTATAATATCTCAAATATGAAAAGACAACCTAAATGCGTAGTTTATCATTATAATTAATGATTAAAAAGTGAAAAAAAAAGTGTTTAAATAGTTTCCTTAAGTATGTTGTAAACTATGTATGTAATTGTAAATAGAATTGGATGTAAATGATTATTTTACTAAAATAAAAAATAAACAAAAAATTAATACTTTAATTTTCTGATTTGATTTTATATATTTTTATATAATAAAAAGTTCGAACATATATTTCTAAACTTTTATTAAAATTGTGAATTTTAGTTAATATGCATTATATTTTATTAATTATAACAATTGATTTTATATATTTTAGTTTTGCATATATCAGTTGCATTTAACTTCTAAAGTTCTAAGTTCTAACAAGATAATTATTTATAATTATAACATAAAATTAAGGAATTTCAAATTTTTGATTGATAACCAATGGTCCAAAATCCAAATCCAATACCAAACAGAAGTTACATAATAACATATTTTTATTTCCAATTTTCAGTTCACAGTCAACAACTATACTATATGCATTTCCAAATTCAAAATCACAAATACAGAATTATAACTTCAAGTCTTCAACAATACACCTTCAGCAGAATTAACTTCAAGTCTTCAACAATCACAAGACAAAACCCCTTCAAGCAGCTTCAACTTCAACTGGGCTTCAACAAAATCAATTAACAGATTCAACACCGTCAGGTCAGGACAACAGCATACCCAAATTCAACTTCAATTTTCAACTCAACACGAGAATCACCAGTCCAATCCAACCAATTCAGAAATATAAGCAACCCTAATACTATCGGCATTCAACAATAACAGTCAGAAATCCATCATCTAACTTTTAGAAATCCATCATCTAACATAATAAAAAATTAAATCAAGTAGGAAAAATTCGAAAACTGACAAAAAAACACACACCCAAAAACAAGGTGCGGTGGCGCGACTGCGATGTGCGGTGGTTCGGTGGGGCAGCGGTGTGGTTTGCGGTGGTGCGGTGGACCTCAGCTACAACGATGACGACCGTAGCAGGCGATGGCGTCTTCGGGCGGCGTGGAAGAAGGATGAAGATGAAATGATGAAGACAATGAGGCGAGACCACAACAGAGGAGGAGAGGAGGAACCGAGGGAGGATGAGGCTAAGGCGGCATCGACGGTGAGAGTGACAGAAAGAGATGGTGAGTGGCTGAGTGCAGCACGCGAGAGAGAGAAGAGAGGTGAGGATCGCAGTCGGGGGGGGGGGGGGAAGTTAAGTTTTTAGGGTTAGAAATTTTAAATTTTGCAAATTGGTCCCCGATTTTTTCCTTTTTACGGAACCATCCAGAATTATCCAGTATCGTTGGTACTGACCGGTATCGACCGAAAATAGCCGATACTGACCAAAATTTTTGTCCGATACCTACAACACCCATACCAGTACCATTTTCTGGCCGGTACAATATGTACAAGCCGTTACCGTCTGGTACAGTACGGTATCCACATCATTGATTTCACAAGCATTCTCAGCAAAAAAACTTTATCATAAATATATAAAATGTTTAATATTGTGTATTTATGTATGCATGCTAATATAATAATAATATAATTATTAATCAATTTTTTAATTTAATTTAATATTTTTCTATATTTATTAATTAAATTTTTTTAATAAATTAATCAATTTTTATCTTATAAATTTTATTTAAAAATTAAAATTATAATTATAATAAAAAAGAAAATTGTGTCACAGGTATGACTTAAGTGTCACGTCAGTGAAACTTTTTGTTTTTCTATTTTAATTTTACTAATTTTATTTAAAAATTTTATTTAAAAGTTTTCATTAAAATAATAAAATTATAAAATTAAAATGTGTCACAGATGTGACTTAAGTGTCATGCTTGTGATACATTCTGTTGTATAATTATTTTAATTTTTATTTTTAGAAAAATTTTAGTTTAATAACTTATATTTTAAAAATTGTTTTCATTAATGTCACATTTTTAATTTTTAAATAAAAAATTAAAATAAAGATTTAAATTTTAAAAATTGACTTGAGGGCGTGACTCACGCACTCTTGACACATTTTTTTTATTTTTTTTATTATTTTAATTTTAATTTTTTAAAATTAAATTTAAGATAAAAATTAATATTTTAATATTTGATTAATTAATTAAAATATTTTAATTAATTTATAAACTATAGAAAATTTTAAATTAAATTTAAAAATTGATTAGTTTTATTATTATTATTATTATATTAACCGCTATGTTGGAATGATCTAAACTCGTATAATCTAGCGTAGTTCTCCTTCTACCATTCTTCGTACTCATACTTTGTTTTTGAATCATGTCTCCACAATTTATGTTTTCTAGTTCTTGACTTTTCTGATTATTACTGGGAAAAATAATTTTTTTTCTCTTGAATTTATGTCCATCTTCTAGAGCAATGTCGAAACAACTTAAGTTCGTTTAGATTTTATATTGATTTAATTAAGAGATGATGGGTGTCAAATCCACCAAAAATAAATCTCAAACACCAAATAAATATAAATTGCGTGCAGTGGTAAATGGGGTCGATCCACAGAGAATGGAATAAATTGATTTTATTAAAATGCCAAAGAACGAATGAAATTAA
>JANZLC010000009.1:22548267-22571950 GCA_026413385.1 Erythroxylum gracilipes
TGATGAGTAAGAGTTAACGGAGTTAGTAACAGAAAGTTAGAGGTGGTAACTTCCGAAGTATGCCTTATAAAGGTATGGATACCTCTCCCCTTAAGAAACGTCTTCTCGAATGCGGGAAAAGCAAAACTGTAAGGAGCTTGAAGCCCAAAGCGGACAATATCTGTAGGAGGGTCATCTGGGCTGTTACAAATGGTATCAGAACTGGTACCCGACTCGATGTGCCAGCTAGATTGGGCCTTAAAGAGGGCTGAGCCCTAAGAGGGGTGGAGAGTGTGAGATCTCACATTGGTTGGAGAGGAAAACAAAGTATACCTTATAAGGATATGGATACCTCTCCTCTACAAGACACGTTTTTCCAATGATTGGAAGAGCAAAACGGTGAGGGACTTGGAGCCCAAAGTGGACAATATCTGTGGGCAGATGATCTGGGTTGTTACAAAGTCATTCAACCTCTTATGCTCCAATTTATTCCTTTTCTTTTAGTGGATAAATTCAAATGTTCTCCAGGTTCGTTCACAGTCTGTTTCACTCACACATTGACTTAAAATCTGAATTGTAAACTTTTTCAATTTTGGAATGCCGTTTCCAAATTGATCCCACTAAGAGCTGTAAGTTATAAGATAACAAAAGTAGTGTTATAAACAAAATAAAGTGATAATTAATTTTCAAAAAATAAGAAAAAGGAAATAACTAATACCTGGAGAAAATTTTCCTCTTTGTAGAATAGCAATCAATATTTCAAAATTCCCAGAAAACAACTTGTAAAATTCCATTTGTGAGCTTAAAAGATCTTGCATCGCGTCAATGCTAACAATTGTTGTAATACTTAAAAACATTCCTCTATTAACTTCAACTTGCTTAGTAAGATCTAGTCTAAAATAGACACTAGGATTTAAAAATGCCCCAGTTGTAAACAGTGGAGAAGAAAGTTGTATCTCCTTTCTCTCATTAATGATTGAAAGATATGGTGTGTATAAAGAAGGCCTATGTTTCAGATTGGCCTTGATTGCTTCCGTCGCTCTCTCTATGACATAAAGAATATAACCCATTGTTAGCTTTTCTTCATTATCAACCAAGCCAAGCACCCTCACCAAAGGCTCATAAACTCGGATGACGAATTGACATTGAGACCGAAATTCTCTATCTTTCAGTATAATATTAGAAAGCTCCACTCCAATATTAGACCTAACATGCTGAGATGTAATCCACTTATCACTTATAAACATTTGTCTTAACTCTTTCTTCATCGAAACAAAAGACTGAAGTGAAAGGAAATTTGTGGCAAATTTTGTCACAGCAGGACAATACAAATTTCTACTATTGGTAAATTCCTTTCTCATTAAATTCAATACCCATGTACGATTATAAATGAACTTTGTCGCCTTGTTAGCTTTCTACATAGTCTCATTAATAACAGGAAATACTTGGGATCCCCTATATTCTCTAACATTAGGTCAATGCAATATACAACACAACGAGTCCAAAAAAAAGAATTATATGCATTCTGCAACATTTTTTCTGCTGCTTTATAAGTGGAATCATTGTCAGTAATAAACTGAACAATATTTTTCGGCCCTACATCATTCACAAATTTATCAAATATCACACACAAAGTCTCAGTATTTCTAATAGGGCCAGATGTATCAATAGATTTCAAAAATATAGAGCCATTTGAGAAATGAACCAAAAAATTTATAATAGGCTCTTGTCTCCTATTTGTCCAACCATCACCCATGATTAAACATCCATAAATACCCCAATTTACTCTTCTTTCAGCCAAATAACTTCTAATTTTAGAAACAGTATAACTCAAAGTTTACCCCTTAAATCATCAATTGAAGGACCTTTGTATCCTGGACCATAAGGGGCTATTGCATCCATCATAGGTTGATAATAATAAGACTGAGAAGCATTGAATGACGAACCTGTATCATACCACCATTTAGCTACTGCCATATTGACATTGTGAGTCACATCTCTTGATTGCATTGCACTACGAATTGAAGGTGGGCTTCAGGAGTTGTTCATGATGCAAAAAAACTAGTCACCTGCCTTTTTTTCTTCCTCACATCAAATTCAGGCACTTCTTCTTGGGCCTAAGATGGAACACTACCAGTACCACTACCATTACCTCTTCCACTTTCAACATTTCTATAATCACCACAAAATTAGAAAACGAACTTCCACTATCAATTTCAAATTCAACTTTCCCTTCTATCTCTCTGATATTGATATTCATCAAGTAATGTTTTTATCTACCACTTCACATCATGATTTACTTTTTTACAAGATTCTACATCTCCCAGCTAAATGTTTTTTTTTAATTAGGTGATTCCTCCACCTTTCAAATGCTTGCTACAAAACAAGCAAATAGTATGATTCCTCATACCAGGAACCAATGCAACATGAGCCGAAGCTGGATCATTGTATCTTTCTGAAGTGGGTTGATCAAGAGTACTTGAACTTTCTTCCATTTATCTGTAAAAATAAATGAATGTATATATCAAAATACATAACACATAAAATAAATGTCATTATTTCAGTACACAATATGCATATCTATCTTATATAATATAACTCATTCTGTATGATTACATTATACATAATTCAATTTCATGCAACATAAGTCACTATAAGTCAAAAGCTAACAATTCAAAATATTCAACATATATAATTACACAAAACATATATAAACACTTCCCATTACCAACAATCATACAACATGCATAAACAATTTCCATTTCCAACATCCATAAATCATACATAAACAATTTCCATTTCCAGCAATTTCAACAATTTTCATTTCCATTAATCACAAAACAATTTCCATTTTCAACAATCACAAAACTTGCATAAACAATTTTCATTTCCAACAATTTTCAACAATTTCCATTTCCAACAGATTAGAACCTACAATAACAACATATTCACAATTTGAAAACAAAAAATTATTTTTGGGATACATTTATTACATCACTATTTTCACACATTATCTATTATAAATATTTATGATATCCCACCCACACATATATATTACCAAATAATTCAAGTTCAACATATTTTATACTGAATTAATTATTTACCCAAAACTAATACCCAAATAGGCAAATACTATCATTAACTACAACGGAATTATTATTAATTTCCAATTGTATAATTTTATGCTTAACTAATGATTTACCTTAAATCAATATACAAATATTAAAAATAAAATACAATTTTTGATTTACAACTTACAAGTTTCAAGCTTACAACATACAACATTAATTGTCAATTAATGATTTAAGTTATTACAATTTTACAACTTTAATAACTTTAATATTATCAGTTTATGTATGTTTTAAATTTAAGTTGTTTCCAACTTCAACTTTCTAAGTTTCCGAATCAATATTCAATAGGGTCGCGCAGTTCATAATTTTCATTCTTCTAAAAACAAGCCATACATTTCTGATTCTTTATAACTAAACAGAGCAGCCAATCTTTATTCTTTATAACCAAACAAAACAACCAAACAAGTGAAACAACTCATTCATTAGTCATCACTGTGACTGATATAATTCCATTTCCAATATTCATATCACAAATTACAAAACAAAACCGTGAGCATTCAATAATTAAATTCCAATATCCAACCAATTCAGATACACACAAATTGCACATCAGAAAAACCAACTTCCATCATCCAACCAGTTCCCAAATCCATCATCCAACCAATTCATAAATCCACCATCCAATTCTAATCCAACAAAATAAAAAATGCAATTAAGCATGAAAAATTTGAAAACAGAAAAAAAAGCACACCCAAAAATAATTCACTTGCTTCGGGTATTCGGGCTGGGTGACGGGTCTTCGACATCCGGTGGCTTCCCATGTAGATGTGCCCGAGCTGCGACCTCCTCTCCTCCTTCAGACGTTCAGGGCTGGCGACGATGTGGTGTGGTGTAGCGGTGGCATCTTCGGGTTGTCGTAGAGGAAGGTTGAAGAGGTGATGTCTTTGGCGGACACCAAGGTAGGAGCTGAGGAGGATGATGGAAGGAGGAGAGATAGAGACAGGGGAGTAGAAAAGACAGAGATGGGGTAGAACGGCGGCAGCGATGGCGAGAGGCAAGAGTGAGAGTGCAGAGTCGGGGGGGGGGGGTGATTTTTTAGGGTTAAGTTTTGAAAATTTGCAAATTGGTTCTCCACCTTATCGAAATTTACGATACCGGCCAATATGTCTTGATATTGTACGTATCGGCTGGTACCGAACGAAAAACACCGATATTGATGGAACGAATACCGTTCCATTTTTCGTCCGGTACGAAATGGTATTCGTTCCTTTGCTTATGTGGCAAACACTTAGCATCTAGTTCTTTGTGAGGTATCAAAAGAGCAAATGGAGCTTGCTATTGTCACACATATATGTAACATCACTTGTGATGGCTTTGTTTTACATGACATACTATGTATTCTATACCTTTTAAAGTAAACTTAATTTTCATTAATAAGTTTTTTCAAATTTTCAATTAGTTGGCCACTTTTAGTCATAATATTTATATGTTGTAGGACCAACAATCATGGAAGATGATTGGAATGGAAATCAAGCGAAGATGATTCTATTATCTTGAAATCTCCAAAGAATTAGGTGTAATGTAATTATCATATAACTTCTTGTTACCTAAAATATTGGTATCAACGTCTTGGTCATTTGTCATATAAAACTTTTTATTCACTTTTTAGTTCAAAGGCAAACTATTATCCTTTTCTTTAAGTTTTATTTGCACTAAACACCTTTTGAATTGATTCATGTTAATATTTAGAGAGGTTACTATATTCTTTCCATTGTATAAGTACAATATGTTCTTACTTATTGTTGATGATTTTACTCATTGTACCTTAATTTACTTGACGCATTAAAAGTCAAAATCCTCCATTTTTATAACTTATCCTATCATCTAACTTAATTTTGGTTATGGATATTTGTATTTCACGTCCTTTATCATTTGTTCTCTTTTATTATATATTTTCTCCTAAACAGCATGCTTTTATTGTTTATATTTCAGGAAAAAAAAATTCAACTTGTTTTGCACATGCAATTTGTGATACGACAAGAACTTGATGCTCTTAGGGCAAATGATACATAATCCCTGCAATAATTACATATTAGAAATAAAGTAATTAGATATAAACGAGTCTACAAGCAGCTTAAATGAGATAGTTGGATGTTAAAAATCCATGTTGGTTACCAAGAAATGCAACCAAATAAAATGTTTATATTACTAAGAGACATTTACTCCTACTGCAAAACTTATAACAGTATGTCTACCCTTTGCCCTAACTTCAACCAAACACCAGCATCTTCGCCAACTTGATGCCAATAATGTGTTCCTATGTAGGGAGCTTAAATGAAGATGTATACATGACTTTACCTCCTAGTTTTAGATGAAAGGGGTAGACATGAGTTTGCAAACTTAACAAATCATTGTATATTCTAAAACAAATTTCATATTATTGGTTCATTAAACTTTCATTTGCTCTCAAAGAAGCCAATTTTAAGCAATCAAAAGCAGATTATTCTATATTCGTTTGATCATATGACGGTACATTTGTTACTCTTCTAATTTATGTAAAAGTGTGACTTTAAAAGGAAACAACTTATAAGACATTTAAGACACCAATTTATTTTAGAAAAGGTGGTTTAAATTTAAAAAATTAGGATAATTTGAAATATTTTTTAGGCGTTGAAATTGCGTAGTATAAAGATATTGCTCTTTCAAAATGAGAGTATGCTCTTAAGATTCTTGAAGATGTATGATGCTCAGAGCAAAACTAGTTTCATTTTTCATGGAGAAATATCAATCTTCCAGCAAATTTGAGGATGATTACATTGTTCACTTGTCTTCTAACCAAACACTTATTAGTCGATTATTTTATTTGAATATCAAGTAACTTGACTTATACGTAGTTCATGTTTTAAGTTACTTTACACACAAACCACGAGTGACGCATTTGAAAACAACCCATCGTGTCCTATGATATGTTAAACAAATTATAAGATAAGGCATATTTTTCCTTACAACATGTTCAATTCAACTAAATTCCTTTTATGATGTAGACTGAGCTAGATGTTTATCATGAAATTTTATTCAATGTCCCAAAAGGAATCCTTGTATTATCAATGAGTACGATAGTCAATTTTATTAACTCTTTTTAAAAAACATAAATATAATAAATTATCTTTAAGAATGATAATGAGTCGGGTTGAATTAAGTCAAAAATTGTTCTAAAAAAATAAAATAACGTCGTTTTGTGTTATTAGGCTGAAATAATCAGATTCAACATCCTGTTAACTCAAATCTAATTCATTAATTTCGGGTGAATCCAAACTCTTTCTTTTGCTATTTCACTGTACTTGACTTAACATTTTAATAAAATAAAAAAGGGATGGACTTTGTAGCATTTTAGGTTCTTCTTGTAGATCTGGCCTTTTCAGGTATTCCCTATTATTTATATTTTCATTTATTTTCAGTTTTTAATGAATTGTTTCTGCATTCTGTATTATTATTTTATTGTCTCATTTATATGTAGATTCATCGAAAACAGTCTGTTTATTATTTAAGAATAAGGTTGTATATTATTAAACCTTTTTAGATACCACTTTATTACGAAATTTTAAATTGAGTGATGACCACTACGACGATCTTTAATAAAAAATAAAAAATCCAACGAGTTGGTGCATAAGTACGACAAAAACATAGAATTTGTACTTATCGACTTGCCATGTGAGGGCCTAGCCGTTCAGTCTCATCAAGCGTATGGTATTAGCGAGATTCATCGATCCTTATCCCTCTCTTTCTCACTGCCTTTTTATTGGTTAATAGGGTACCCGATGTCCAATCTCTCTGCGTCGGAGGTGAAAGCAAGAGAAGGTACTAACTACTCTACGACGGGCCTTTCCCCTAATGATGGCGTTGCGACTGCAGGATGGTTGGCTGGTTGTTGATGGTAGTTTTCTTGCACATCAATCATTCCTTTTGTAACTACAGATTATGCTTGCATCGTTATTTCAAAGACTTGAATAATTACTTGAACCAAATATGTTATTTCATTTAAATTAGTAAAGTTAATCTACTAAATATTCTAGATTAAAAATAATTATTACGTATATTTGAAAATTTATTTAATATATATTAATTAAAAAATTCCCTATTTAATTGTGGATAAATAATGATTATTGCTTATTCAAACAACAAATTTAAAAAAATAATGTCATCAAATATCATATTCATTTAAATATACAAAATAATAACAAAGACTTCAATTGGAGCAAAGAAAATAATGTATTATAAGTAATAATTAAAAAATTAAATCAGGTGAATCGATTCAACTATTGATTCAGTTTATTTTTCAATTTGGTTCTAATTTATTTTAATAATTTTTGTTATTAAAAATTGGTAATTTAATTAATTAATTAACTAATTTTCATAGTCTAATTAATTTTTATTTAATATTTTTCATTTTTAATTAAACTTAAATTTCTTGTATGAACAAGGATAGTATTATTATTAATCATATTTAAAAATTTTCAATTTTGTTCAATTTTATTATATATTGATTTTATAATAATCTTCTATCAATTTAACATTTAAACTTTAAAAATTTTATCTTATCAATTTAATTTCTAATCCAGTTTTTAAAATATTAATTATAAGGCTGCAATTGCACAAATAGTTCACTAAAATCTTCCACTTTCGGCTTATTGGTTTGGGCTTGGACCAAATTTATCTTGAAATTAATTTTAAAATTTTGAAATGATTGGTCACTTTGTCCTAATTAATTCGAATTGATTTAATCAAAACAAACAAAGTATTGTTATATTGTTTAATAATTAAAAAACTAATTTACCAAAATGAAAGGTTGGACAAAAAGTATGCTTTTGTTAAATTCGTTATATAGACTTTGTTTGATAATTAGCGGATTGTATTAGCTGTTAATTGATTGCAAATTATATCAGTTGATTTAATTAACGGATAACATCAACTGTTTATTAGGATTTTTTGGTAAAATTAACTGTTTAATATTAGTTGTTTATGTGTAAAATGACTTATAAAGACATGACTTAAAAAATTATAAGGACATGAATATTATATCTTAATATTTCATTGAATATTATTGTAAGAATTTATATTTTCAATCCTGATAGTTAGTAATGTAATTAAGTAAAAAAAAGTGAATTTATTAATACTAACACAAATTTCTTATATGTTAAGTAATTTATCTAAATTATAGAAATAATGAACATTGAATGCTCACTGAGCTCTCCCTAAGGTCTTACGAGGGGAGATGAAACTAAATCTTAAATATACCCCCGACTCCACTGGCCCATTGTCATTTGAGTAATGGCTATCGGCGATCTCATTTCCAAATTGATTTTTTGAGATTCGAATTCACGATGTTGGGCAAATTCAGGTCTAACCTGATGGCTCTAATACCACTAAACTCTTCGTAAGGCCTTATAAAAAGAGGTGAAATCAAATAGAACCGGGCAAAATCATCAATATTTTCCAAGTAGTGGCAATGATGTGTAATCTATTATTATTTTGTAAAAAAAAAAAAGAATTCTAAGCCGAAATTCGTATTAGCCCATAACATGCATTGGTCTAAACCTCAATACATAAGACTACATAACAAAAGGTTCGAACCCTATTGTGAAACCAAACATGCATTGGTCTAAAGCCCATTTATCATATGAATTTTGTTTCATCGTACCATCATCATTAAATCCCCCAAAAACCTCTTGCCAATGACACGTGTGAAAATCACAGATGCTCTCTCACTATTTCTTCTTCACCCCTCCTTTTGCCTGGTCCCTGCTTCCAGTTCTCTCTAT
This sequence comes from Erythroxylum gracilipes, assembly GCA_026413385.1. NCBI lineage: Eukaryota > Viridiplantae > Streptophyta > Magnoliopsida > Malpighiales > Erythroxylaceae > Erythroxylum > Erythroxylum gracilipes. The sequence goes on from JANZLC010000009.1 coordinate 22,557,137, forward strand.
ATTTGCTTTAATGGATGTTTCCGACAGGCGACATGCCTCCCAATTTCACACCCCAAAACCCTAATCTTCGTACGTTTTCCCAAAGCCTTGGGTGTTCCAACGTTAATTTTAGGAAATTTAACCAATTCCACGCAAATCAAAACCACCTCAATAAATATCACTGACCCTCCCGATTCCTCAATCCCCAATTCGCGTTTCCCAATTCCCAATTTGCGATGATTCCCAGAATTTAGAAACCCGTTCTTAAGAAGCCCTTTTGTTTCAATGTCCCAGAAGTTAATCACTCGATATAAAAATCCCAATTTTCGATTTTCTTTTTCGTTTATCTTTCAGTTTCTAGTATGGATTCGATGCATCATCACCAGGACCATGAATCTAGTTCATACAACATCATGACCACGTCTTCGTGGCTCGATATTCGATTGTTTTACGTGAGAATCACGCCGTGCGTGATCGAAAGCGTACCGGACCACCTAACGCTCCGCCATCTCCGGCGGGAGATCAACACTCCCCTCGAAATCAACGGCTCTACGATCCCCTCTGCCGATTCAGCGGCCATAAATCTCCGAAGGGATCGCGTCAATAAGGAGTCGTCGGAGGTCACGTACGTGAGCACTGACAGCGTCCGCGTCTCAGGAGCCGTTGAATTCGAAGTGATGGAGAGTAACGACATGTTGTTATGTGGGTCGTTGGAGAGAATGGAGTCTACTTGGGGAAACGGGAGCTTGGGCCCTGAGAATGATGCGAAAACAGGTTGGAGTTTAGAGTGTTATATGGCGGCGTGTGTTGGTGAAGGGAAGTCAGTGTTCTTTCAACCGAGAATGGGTGTTTCGGCTCCGGAGATTGAGGTTTATATCGCAGGGTGTTGTGGGAGTGTGCCTGTTATATTGACTAAGACGATTTTGGTTAGTCCGAGGAGGAAAGGATCGAGACATGCGACTCTGGATGCAATTCCCGAAGATGAAGAATTGGAGAAAGATCAAAATGATGGGGACAATAACGTGATGCTTCGATATCGTAGTAAAGATCAAGTAAGGTTATATAATCTTGGAAGTTCTTCGTGTTCATCTGAATGAATTTTATCTGTGTCCTATTGTTCTTTGTAGGAAAGATGAATACTTTGCATGAGACATTCGTTGGTGATTTTTTGTGGCCAATGTTGGATTAATATGTTTTTTCCGGTTCGGGATTGATACTGTATTGTGTCCTTCGTGAGTTATAATGGATTGTTTGGTGTATCAGTGTATCTTTAACTAAATATACTTGGAAACATCATATATAATGCTACGTAATATTGAACCTTTTCAGATATCAATACTATCGAAGAGCTAATGCACTGGCAGATAGATATGTAGACAAGTATCTGAAGGATTTTGATGATATCTATATGCTGTACTTCATTCGTTACGTAATATGAGACATCACTTTTAGGATGTTGGTAAGATGCAAAATGAAGCAAGAATGTATCACCCCTTTCATGGTTGAGGGTTTTTCATTACCACTTACTTTAGCTGGCCTTTTTGTATATCACTACTAAGTCCAGCGACTCGGGGATCTCCGTACATGAGTACACTCAGTTTCCTCTTTCTAGGTTCATTTAGTCCGACGTGCAAATGTGGATTATTGTTCAATACATGCGGTATGAGCGCTTTAACATGATTTGAGATATTATCCATCCGGTTTCTGTTTGAGTTGTATGAATTTGGGGTGTCTTCAGGGAGCTGCATGTATTTGATGTATTGATAAAGCATCTTTCACTAGAAGCCACAGTTTCTGCTGTTCTAACTTGTTAAATCTGCTTCAACATTTATACAGATTACAGATTCTGACAGTGAAGATTACAAGTCAGATGGGAAGATTATGAATCGATACTACTCTGAAGACTTGTATCATGGGGAAGATGGCCAGCTCTCATGGTTTAATGCTGGTGTTAGAGTTGGTGTTGGCATTGGTCTTGGAATGTGCCTTGGGATTGGAATTGGGGTTGGTCTCATGATGCGTTCATATCAAGCAACCACTAGGAATTTTAGGAGAAGGTTCCTGTGACCTGGGTTTTCTCTATGTAAGAATAAGTTTTGCAACCTTTTTACAGATTTTGATGTCTGGAAGATCTCAAGATCAACTCTGTAGTCAAGGAATAGTATGGGGTACAGTTTGTTATCTGCTGAGTATGAATACTAGTCGTTGGGCTAGAAGTTGTACAGCGTCTCGGTTTGTTAGTCGTAAAGATCGATCTTTGAACGCAAGAACTGTTACATAAAGCTTCCCATCTTTTTCAGATGGCTGCTTGTTAAGACATCCGAGGTGTTGGTTGCTTCAACATTTGACAGCTGCAGAGCTATGAAGAACGACAGCATTCGATTATGCAGGAGCTGACAGAGTTGTTTAGTAGCTGGCATGAGTTCGTTCTGAGTCCCATGTATATGCTCGAGCCTTGTAGTATACTCCTAGTTCTTAACCTGTTCTCCTGGTCTTCTTGAGTGTAACAAAGTTTTGCTTTCTTGTAATAGACATATACTTATCCTTTTTTCTCTTCTTTTTCTTTGTAATTTTGGCATTAAACTAATTTGTTTCAATGTGTATATATCACTTTTGTAATGAGTGAAATTCCTTTCACAAATGAAAGAATTAGATCATTACTAAACATCCATTCTTCTCTAACCTGAAAATTTATGGTCAAGTTTGCGCTTAGTTTGAAGTTGGATCGAGCTTGACGCTTGTGGATCAAGCTTGAGGTTGATCACGCCCCCGATAAATTTGATTTTTTTATTTAATATAAGACTAAAATGAAGAAATTATTAGGCTCGAATTTATATTCAATTTAACTTTTTGCTTAAATTGGTTTGAATTCTATCTCAATCTTAACAAAACCCTAATCTTTTTTTTTTAATTCGTCTAAGTTTGAGTAAAAACCCTAATGAAACCCTAAAATGAAGCTTTATTGAAGGGACAGAGAACAATTAAGCAAAAATATAAATTTATAAAAAAAAGTCTTGGATAGTAGAAAGAAAATAATGGGTTAATGTGGCAATGAGACTTTTGACATCTTACTTCTAAAAGCTTCGACCTTCTCCTGAAGCATGGGAGCAAAACTCTAACATAGTACCATGTTCTTTTTAACTATTCACTGCTCCACAGTCCACAACTAAAACCCCTCGGATATGCCCAAAATTACAACATTAAACCCTAACCACCGCATCTCCACCACAACGGCCACACCACACGGTGATGACCGGCGTTAATATTAGATCCTCTGCCACAATGTCCCACCGTAACAACCCTGCACAAGCACCAGCACCAGCACCAGCACCGGAACCTCCTCCTCTTCCTTTGGTTGCGACTCTCAACTGCATCGAGGACTGCGCCGTCGAGCAAGAGTCTCTCGCCGGTGTAGCCGCCGTCGAGCATGTCCCTCTCAGCCACCTCTCTGATGGGAAGATTGAATCAGCCGCCGCTGTCCTCCTCCACACTCTCGCCTACCTCCCACGCGCAGCCCAACGCCGTCTCCGCCCTTATCATCTCATTCTCTGCCTTGGTTCCGCCGACCGCACCGTCGACTCGGCCCTCGCCTCCGACCTAGGCCTCCAACTCGTCCACGTAGACACTTCACGTGCCGAGGAGATCGCCGACACCGTCATGGCCTTGTTCTTAGGGTTGCTTCGCCGGACCCATCTGCTTTCGCGCCATGCGCTCTCTGCCTCGGGATGGTTGGGATCGCTGCAACCGTTATGTAGAGGCATGAGGAGATGTAGAGGTCTGGTTTTAGGGATCGTCGGTAGATCTGCTTCGGCTAAGTATTTGGCTACCAGAAGCTTGGCTTTTAAGATGAGTGTGCTCTACTTCGATGTTCACGACGTACGTATCTCACATTGTTACTCTTACTTGAAGATTTTCGCTGTTTCTGGTTCATTGCCACAGGAATGTGCCATTTTCCCTTTCTTGTATGACTTAGTGTTATGGTATCAAATGGTAGAGTAACACACTCATTTGAAAAGCTTTGGACTTTATGGCGTTCAGTGCACATGAGATCTATTTGGAAGGCATATTCTCATATGAAAGGGCATGGTTTGTTTTGAATTTTGATCCTCAAGTATATGCTTTTGAGGGCTGTCTTAGGGATACTAATTGATGTCAAAGAACTCCGGCCAGGAGTAAAAATGAAGTTTCAATGGCTAGAGTATGTGCATATATATATGTTTAACACAAATCTCAATTTTTATTTTCTATGTTGTCTCCTGGACTTGAGATCCAAGCATCTGAATTTTACAAGATGGAGTTTCTGTTTTAAGCTGATGAGCTGTAGTGGTATTCTGTTCTATTTAGTTCTGCTAAATACTTGTGTTGATTACCGGAATTACTGCTTGTTGTCTTTTGTACTGTAGTCATAATTGGTTAAGTGGTTTGGGTGTGCATCTGGACTGGCTCTTGCTTATTTTTTCAGAACTACATTGAAACAGGGGAAAAACAAAATTAGTCGGTCATCTTTAACATTCCCTCCGGCTGCTCGAAGAATGGATACTCTTAATGATCTACTAGCTGCAAGTGACCTTATATCACTTCATTGTGCTTTAACAAATGAAACGTTCCAGATTATTAATGCAGAATGTTTGCAACATGTAAAGCCAGGTATTTCCTTCTCTATAGCATCAAGATCACAAAGATTGTTGTGGTTATGTTGAGTTGATCGTTGTACTGTGTCTTGTTTGTTTAGGGGCATTTCTTGTGAATACGGGAAGCAGTCAGCTACTTGATGATTGTGCTTTAAAGCAGCTTCTAATTGATGGGACATTGGCTGGTTGTGCCTTGGATGGTGCTGAAGGGCCACAGTGGATGGAAGCATGGGTAAACATGAGCATAGTTCAATAGGGCTCATTTAATGTAACTTTTTAATTGATGTGCATAGGATGGTTCTGGAGCATGATTATGTAATATCTGCTTCTCTCCCAGCCATAGTGTTGATGATACTGTGTACTGTACAACGTGTTATATTGCTACAAATCTGTTATTTACATACTGTGTATATTAGTTTATATTCCAATGTGTCATATGGTTGCTAATTTATGCTGCTAACCTTTGCTTAGGTCAAAGAGATGCCCAATGTATTGATACTTCCACGCAGTGCAGATTATAGTGAAGAAGTATGGATGGAAATTAGGGATAAAGCCATTAGTATATTGCAGTCTTTCTTCATTGACGGGGTTATTCCAAAAGATGCCATCTCTGATGTGGAAGAGGAGGAAAGCGAAATAGGTGACGAAGGTGAACAATATTCAAGAGAAAACAAAGACAGTGATGTATGCGCTTTGGTTGGTGAGCAGCTGATAGATGATATTAAGGGAAGTCGAGCAAGCTCCCAGAAAAAGTGCATCAATCAATCTATAGAATCTCCCGGCCAGGGTCAGGGTTCTGGGTTGTCTCAGAATACAACAGGAAGATCTGAAGGAAGATGCAGTAGATCAGGTAAGAAGGCAAAAAAGAGACATGGCCGTCAAAAGTCCCATCAGAAATCAGATGATCCCTCTCAAATAGGAAAAGAAAGTACCTCCCTTCAGGAAGATGATGCTGTTATGAGTGGTACTGATCAAGCATTAAGTTCCGGCTCTCGCTTTGCTTCCCCTGAAGACTCTAGAAGTAGGAAAACACCAATTGAGTTAATACAACAATCACCTTCTGATCAGGTGTCAAGATCACACAAGAATCTTACTGAAAGGTCTGGTGACATGCTGAAAGATGGTTGTGTTATAGCTCTTTATGCAAGAGATCACCCAGCTCTTCATGTCTCCAGGCAGAGAGTTAAAGGTGGTGGTTGGTTTTTGGACGCAATGTCAAATGTAACAAAAAGAGATCCCGCAGCACAGTTCCTTGTTGTTTTTAGAAACAAGGTCTGCCCAGATTTTGTTTGTTATGAAAATATCCTAACCTGTATAGTCTGTCAAGTGGTATTTTGAATATTTTGCATTTCTAGCTTGCTGATTTGCTTTCATGGGCGCATTTTCTTCAGGACACTATAGGGCTTCGATCTTTTGCTGCTGGTGGAAAGTTGTTACAGGTATTCTATATTTCTGTAGATCAAGTCTTTCATATTATTTGAAATATCCTGTGAATCTTAAATAAAGAACAAATTTGAGTTTCATTGTTTAATATCCACTTATTGAAGAAGCATAATGAAGGGATGGATATGGGAAATGGGAAACCCCTGAGAAATGCTAAATGTAATATCGTACAATAAATTGGTGATTCTATGGTATTCATGTGAGGTTATTCTGATATAACTAGTCTAATCACCAAGCTTTTACTAATGGCACTGGAAAGATCTTTTTGTATATGTATTCTGTTTGTTGCAGGGTACCAATGATCACTTAAAACTATATTGCTTATAATGCTTCTACCGCATACCGCACTTGCCATTTCCCGATGCTAAAAAAAATAAGTTTGGCTTTTGAGTGTCTTTATCTATTTAATCGTACCCATATAATTTCCAGTAGTCAGTCCTGCATCAGTTCTGTCGTACGTTTCTCTAGTCTGGTTAATGTGTAAAAGCATTGGCATCATAGAGAATTGAATGCAACATGTGTGGTGCTTGGTTCGGTTTTGAGGTGAACTTCTTTGTTGAAATTGCAGATCAACAGAAGAATGGAATTTGTATTTGCCAGTCACAGCTTTGATGTTTGGGAGACTTGGACATTGGAAGGCTCGTTGGAGGAATGTAGACTGGTTAATTGTAGAAATCCTTTGGTGAGAATGCCTCCTCTTCTTTTGTTATACTTTCTGCATTCCCTCATTGCTATATCTTCTGTATGATTTGACCGTCACGGAAGATCAGATTGCCTGAATCACGTGTCTCATATACCGTGTTCCGATCACCTCAGGATCGTGATGTCTTCAGAATTATCTTTATCATGCAACCATAATATTTCATTTACAATCTGCCAACCTTTTCTCCTGTTTGAATGTTTCATTACCAAAATTGCAGGCCGTGTTGGATGTTCGTGTAGAGATTCTGGCAACTGTACGAGAAGATGACGGTGTCACTAGATGGCTAGATTAGGTCCTCTGAGAATTTGATGAGCCATTTTCTTATTCTTTTGAGATTGTTTTCTCCTCTAAATAATTTGTAAAGCATTATTTATGTATTTTTTAATCTCCTTTTTAACCTATTTTGTTTTTCCATTTCCCTTTCTTTTTTATTCCCTTTTTCTTTTTCTTAATGTAACCATATTGTGTTTGTGGGTTGTTGATGGTTTATCGCGGAATGTTAAGCTCAAAATTTTCATAATTACCGTTAAAATTAGATATTATTTATCCTACTGTTTAGGTATCAAAGTTCCCTGAGAATTGGGTTGGCGCTTTTTATGTATTTCGCCTGTGTTTTTTTCTTAAGTAATAAAGCAGTCGTCGTAATTATCATTATACCCAGTTTAAAGTTCGGCAATAAGTTTAGAAACGTTTAATAGTACGTAGTTTTATTCTTACATAGTAAAGAGGTTGTTTTTGATACAGAAGTGACAATAAAAGAGTAGTTTAAAGAGTAAATAAGTAAAATTGGTATGCTAAATAATTATGTAAATAAAATTATAATATAAAATATAACTTGATTTTTAAAAATAAAATATATTTTAAAATTAAAATATAACGAAATATATTATTTTTTATTTTTAAAAAATGTATTAATATTTAAATGACAAGAGAGCAATAAGCATAAAAAAATTCAACTTTAAATTATATAAAATAAAAAAATAAAAAAATGAATATGTAGAAACATAAAACGTCTGAAACTATAAAATTATTAAACATAAAAATTCAATTTTGGCATAAACTCAATAATATCATATGTAAAGATATCAATATAATCAAATCCAGAAAATATTAAACACCAAATCAAACAAAGAAATTAATATTAAAAGCAAAAAAAATCATAGAGAACAAAAAATTTAAAAAATTTAATAAAACTCAGAAAATACTAAAATAGAAGAGATTGATTAATCAATAATCATATCCAAAAAGAGGAGGCTGGGAAGGAAAAGACCGTGAATGTGCCACAAAAGAGGGAGAGTAACACAGAGTTAACTCGACAGGAGTTACCTCTAGAAGCAGTAACAAGAGTTGCTCAAGGTCACATACGCTGCGCGGTCTTTTCGGGAGACGCAAGATTTGAGACGCTTGTAATTCTCGTAAACGCTTGTAATAGTATGCCTTGTAGATCTGTGTTCTTTAAGAGAGAGAAAATGGTAGAGAATTAAACAAATAAGAAACATAAATGCAGGAAGAGGAGACCTCGGAGGCGATCCACGGCGTAGAGCTCGAAATCTTCGAGTCTGAGGCGTCGTTCGAGGGAGGCTTCGACTGAAACACACTCTTATATATGAAGTGTAATTGAAAAAAAAATAGTTCAACCTTGACAGGTAACAATCCGACTTTTAGCAATTAGAGAATCAAAATACATTCTCCTAAGTACTGTGTAAGAAATACAAATTTCAGCTAATCTGTTTTATCCCTTTAAAGCACTTTCATTCAAGATTCCGTGTTGCCTTCATGTCGGGGGATAATTTGTCTGCAATTCCTCTAGCTAGCATCGAAAGTCTGCTATGTAGTACTGTTTTTTGGTAAACTTGTTCTATTTTTCTTGTTACCCTCGTTAAAAGCCCTGAATTTCTATCCTACCATGTGAAATACACCACTGCTGGCCATTTTCAGTTTGGTTACTTTGTCTATCATTTCCTCCCACTTCTAAGCTGGAATTCGGATCCCTAATTCGGAAAGTATTCTATCCCATATTGGTTTCATAAACTTGCAGTTTACCAGTAGATGATCAGCTGAATCCCTATGAATGTTGCAAAGTTCACAGTTTAGATTGTCAATATTAAACGTCATTCTGTCTTTGGTGTCCAGTCTCCCCAATACACCTAGCTAGAGTATTACTACATGTGCAGGTTGGATGTCTGCTTCCCAGACCAATTTTCCCCACTTAACTCTTCTTGTAGATATTTTCTGCAAGATTTTGTGGTAAAAACCTTGTTGCTACTTGTTGCCCACTCCGCCTCATCAATCCTTGCTGTTTGAAGTCTTGGCACTTTGTTGTTGTGAAATGCCAACTCCGTCTCGAATTCCACAATATAGATTCGTTACCAGTAACAAAAGCTTCAATGTTCTCACCACCTTTTCGAAATCCTCGTAATCAAACAGCCTCTGCAACCTCGGGCTAAGTTTGCTTCTTCACAATTTTTCTTCATCCCCTCATTATTTTCACCATCAAGTGTCAACCCAACGATCATTCATCCTTTTGTTCGCTTGTTTGGGGTTTTTATTTTCTTTTCCGATTCTCTTGACAGTTTTTGAGCCATTTTTCCAACGAAATTAGCCAAAGGAAGTCAGTTTTTGGCAAGTCAGGGTAGTTCTCTTTGCTAGTAAGTGTTTATTGTTCCTCTGTTTATGCGATTGAAACCATTTTTGTGATTCTTCCCTTTAAAGAGCGATGAGTTTCTGCCCTTTTGTGTAATGGTGATTCTGATTTTTGTTTATGGATTGTCAAAAAAACCTTTTCAGTTTCTCTGTGATCACTTTACATATGTTTTCACTATTCTCATTTTTCCTGCAACGTTTCTGAAATGATTCTGAAACCAAATTTATCTGGGTGTTTTAATCTTCTTCACGTGAATTGATCAGTGTTGTGTTTTTCCTGTTTTTGTGGTCTGCTGATCCCATTTTGGTTATCTGTATGCTTGGACAATCATTTTGATTCGTTCTTATGTTTTAAAATTGAAAATTTGCTCAGTTTCCATTCCTGATGCATGTGGTATCCTTCGGTTATCAGATTTTGTCATTGTATCGACTGTTATGTTTGGGGTTCAAGCTGACTATTGTATGGTGTTTATGTTAAAACCTGTTTGTAAGAAGCTTCAAGTTCATCTGGCGTGCAGTTTTATGGTTGGTCCTGTTTTGATCAACCTCCAAAACTTGCTTATTCTTTCCCATTAGAAGACAGCATGAAATCAGTATAGCTTCTTTACTTGCTTGGAAGCTTTGCTATATTATTATCCTCTTGCTTGGTTTCTTCACTTTTTTTCTATTTAATTCTTCGATTCTTTTTGTCATCTGCTGCTGCATCTCTTAATTGTTTCTTACTTTTACTTTATTCTTTTCTTTTCATTTTCCTGTGGTGTGATCTTGTATGAAGGCGTTGCTTCCTTATTTTTGGGTTTTACATTTCATTTATTAAATTGGTATAAACCTTTTGGTTGATTTGTGGTTGAGTTTGGCTTTGAACTTAATCAATGTGGTGTCTTTTGATTTTCGGGGACCTCTCTAAGTTGCATTTTGTTTTTGTGGCAACCAACCAGTGAGTATCTAGGAGGGACTTTCATTCAATGGACAAGGTCATAGAGGAATTTGAGAAAGTGAAGAAGGATTGGGAGGAAGTGCATTTAAGAACAAGAGACCACATCAAAGCCATTGAGGAATATGGGAAACCATCAAGAGAAGGTGGAGAAAAGACAGAGAAGAAGGATTCTCTTCCAAGGTTAAATGGTTTAGCACAAGATGGCTTGGCCTCTCTTCAATCCTTGCAATTTCAGCTTGATCTTCTTGCTCCTCAGCTCCCCACCGCTGACCAACTCAGCTCTGCTCACTCCTTACTCCAATCCTGGAAGACTCAGTACCAGAAGTAACCCCTTTTCATAACCTTCCATTTAGTTTTATTCTCTTGCTTCATGAAAAAATCTCTGTGTTTCTGTTCTTTTTCTCAGGGTGATGTTTTTGGGAAGAAAAGGAAAAAAAATGAAATATGCTTTTTTGTTGTCTTATTTTTTATTTTGATGTTAACAGTTTGAGATCAAGTTTGAGAAATGCTAATTTGCAAGCAAAGGCTAACATGAGGAAAGCTGCACAAGAAGAGGTTATTAAAATGCTTGCCTTTTCCTTTTTGTCTTTAATTTTTGACTCAATTCCTTGCGTTTGGCATATTTATGTGTACTAATTTGGAAGTATAAAGTCAGAGTGTGAATACAAGTCTGAATTTGTATCTGTTGTTTTAACTGCAGAGAGAACTTCTTCTGGGTGGCGGAGAAGAGTCCACAATTCGACGACGTAATCTGCAGTAAGTTTTTGGGCATAGTTTTTACTCTTACTCTTATTAGTTTTGGGTGTATGTACCCGTACTCTGTTGCCTCCTTAGGTATACAGAACGTCCATATTCTTCCAGTTCATGAATATGCTTGTGGATCTAAAGGCTTTGTAATAAAGCGGCAAGATGGCTGGATATGTTTTATTCTAGTAGAGTGGAAATTAAAATGGAAATTATGCTACAGCATCCATTTTGTGTTGATAACTGCAAATAGGTATCGTGGGGAAGTGGTGGACCCCATGTGGATATATTATTATCTCATGGATTATTTTTCCTCCAGGACAAAAGCTGGGATGACATCGGCAGCAGAAAGTATCACAGAGAGTCTTCGCCGTACTCGTCAACTTATGGTTCAGGTCTGTTGCCATATCCCTTCCCTGGTTTTTTTCATCTCAATGTTAAATTTTATTTATTTGATGTTTATGGTGTTCTCGTTTATATTTTCTTTACAGGAAGTAGAAAGAAGTACTAGCACACTAACGACATTTGGTAGGATTTCTTCTTTACAGATCAGGAATTCCATAGTTGTCTCTAGGAATTTTCTAATATTCAAGTAATAATTAGTTTCTGCATCTATATATTCTTGTTCATTCATGTATATCTCCTTGTTCTTGTCTGCATGTGATGGTAGAGTTAACTTTTCCACAATGTTTGTACATGCCAATAATTTTTTCTGGGTTTATCTCATTATATTTTAGTTTAACTTGCAAATTTATTTTTTCTTTGAGCTCCATTTGTTTCTATTAAGGAATTGATAAGAAGAGCTTCTTGTTCATCTCACATCCGCTATGTCTATCTGTGACTATCTCTGTCCATCTCCAATGAATAAATGTCATCAAAGTTGCTTCTTCAGAGTGATTAGATGTCAAGATCCTCGAATAGGGAAATTTTTTAATCTATTTTGTAGTCTCTGTTGAATGGTTTTAGTAGTTCAAGTCAAATAGTTGGTTCTAAACTTTTAATGTTTGTAGTGGAGTGGAGTTGGAGAAGTGGTTAGAGCCATGAGCTTCAATTGCAACACTGCCATCTTAATGTTGAAACCAGAGTGCTTGAGTGTATCTTATTTTTCCTCTTGTGAGCCATCTATGCCCAGTATTGTTATACAGTAAGAAGCAGAATGTTGTTCATTGTGAATGTGAATTAGAGGACTAGAAAATGTCGGTTTGTATGTTTCTATAAGTATATTTTGCTCTCGAACTCCTGTCTCTTTACATATTTAACCAGCCTGAGCGGATATTCAATTAGCATGTAGCTTCATGGAAGCTTAGCTTTGATAAATAGTCTCATGGATTTAGGTATACCATAAATGATTTCAGATTTAAGCCATTGATGTGAATGTTTAAGCTTTCACTAGTTTCCAACTTGTTAATATTGTGCTGTTCTATGAGGTTGACTGTGTTATTGACAATATCCACCTTTTCCCCATGCTTTCACTGCCAATAATTGACTAAACATTTTTCTCAAGTCATCTTCTAACATCTGAGATGCATGCACTGAAGTTACTTATCTTGGGAGTTCAAGCTTCAATGGAAATCTAATTGCTCTCTCTTCATTTGTAGACGAATCAACTGGGGTATTGCAAAAGGCTGAAAGCGAATATAAGGGGCACCGATCTTTGTTGATGCGAACCAGAAATCTGCTTTCGACAATGCAACGGCAAGATGTACTTGACAGGTATCAAAGAAAGACAAGTGCCATGATCCTCCTAATGACTTTTGGTTTTTCTTTTACGAGTGCTAATAGCTAGTGCCATCTTTGACAGAGTGATACTTGCAGTGGGATTCTTCTTGTTCTCTTGTGCTGTTCTTTATGTTGTTTCAAAGCGCATTGGTATACTTAAGTTGCAAAGGAAGGTCACTGCTGCCTTAAGGGCTGGCATGGCCGGACGTGGAGAGATCGGACAGAAAGTTGTTGAAGATGGTATGAATCTTGCCCAGGTCTATGACGTTGACAATGCAGTTCCTAATAAGGACGTACCTATAGAACAACCTATGCATGATGAACTATAAGGCTCTTTCAGGTTTTCTCTACGCTCCTTTAGTTTAGTTTACTGGTATTACGCTGCTGTTTTCCAGATAGTTGAGTTACGTGTAACGGTACGTAATGCAACATTTGAAAATTGAGTGGATCTGTCGTTAAAAGATCACGAGGATTGAATCTTTATTAGGAATGGCAATAGGTAGCTTCAGGCTGGTCCGAACTTTTTCTTCAGGCAGTTCAAAGCTTGATTACGTCGAGAGCAAACTAATGTTGTTTTATCCGAACTTACTTGGAGTGGTTTGGGTTGTCTAGGCTGGACTCCTGATCCTTTCAAATCCGAGGGCAGCCCAAAATGGTTAATTTGAGCTTAATTCATTGTCTTCGGGATGATTGAGTAGGCTCGGCTCAGCGAAGGTCAGGAAGCTCAAGCCTGACCTGATTTTTAAAATTTTTAAAATTAAAAATGAAAAGTTATGTCATTTTTCTTGTAATTATTAGGCCTTATGCGGTACCAGGCTTGGACAGCCTTATTGAACTTAACTCCCAACCAGGTCTAAGATTTGGTCAAATTGGACTTAGCCTATTGACATAGGGAGGGATGAGGCCGGGCGAGTCGGGGGATCAGGCCCAAATGTCATGCTTGAGCACTTTTTTGTTATCCCTAATCTTTGATCATGTATCCTTTTTAATTGCATTATGATGGGAGACACAAGTCATTCTTATTGTTGGACAAATTTAAATTAGCTAAATTTGATTTATTAAATTTGAATTAAATAAGATTTTAAACTTTTTTTTAATGAAAAAATCTGTATGGGTAAATTTGCGGATTGATGCAATAATTTATAAATTATGTTAATCGGGTACTCTATACTAGGCAAGTCTTGTACGACAACTTAATTGAGAGAACGTAAGTAGAGGATTTAAACATATGACCTTTTGGTCGCATATGTTTTTACTCTACTAACTCGACCACCCTTAGGGGGTGAGATTTTAAACTTCTTAAAGAGACAAGTTATTATACATTAAAAACTTATTATTTTAAACATATGTTTAAATAATTTAAAATTTGAACTAATATCTTCAAACTATTTTGAATAAAGTCAATTAAGTTGAATTAGATTAATTTATTCTTAATGTTTCTAATTGTTATGACTTAATTTTAGGTTGTGTCATTAAATATCCTTTTTTAAACGAATATTTATAAGATCATTACATTACATATATTCAAGAATTATTATAAGGCTCTCCCTTACAGGAAGTCTTGAGTTCGAGTCACGCCAAAGGAGGAGAAATGAGATATCATCCTAATTGAGCCCCTTGGGCACAGTTCCTTGATCGAATCAATTACGGATGCCTTGCTTCTAGCAGCAGTGTGAGAGTTGAAGCCCCTTGGGCACAGCTCCTTGATCGGATCAATTACGGACGCCTTGCTTCCAGCGGCAGTGTGGGAGTTGAAACTATTTGGGAATCCGAAGGTTGCTGGGAACTTGATACTGAGCAAGGGGGCCCAGTAATCAATCAGCAGTCGACCAATCGAATATGTGACGGCTCCTTGCGCGCAGAAGTGTACAGGCTATGTAAGAACTTGAGGGATCTTGGGGTTCCAGATTTACTGTAATGCTCCAAATTAGGGGTTATCATATTAAGCAACTTTAGTCCGATTTCTGTTCTGTCTCTTTGACATTTTGGCATGCATTCATGGCATTTTTCGGGTA
>JANZLC010000009.1:22572050-22586707 GCA_026413385.1 Erythroxylum gracilipes
CTATGTAGGAACCTGAGAGATTTTGGGGTTTCAAATTTACATTCTCTAGGCTCTTGGGGTGGAGTCGTAGGGGTTTAAGATTAGTCTGACTAAGCCGAAATACCTAATGTAATAAAAAAAATTATTATTGTAATAATTAAAATATAATAACATAAAGTTACTTTTGAAAAAGAGGTAAACAAGCATTAAAATATTAAACCACAAAGCTAAACCAAAGCCAGCTATACAGCCCGCCGATGTCCAGAACGTACGAGAACTTTCACTTGCGTGCCGTTTTTTCTTCTTAGCTTCCCATTCCGGAACTTTCAAAGTCAAGGCGGACAAATGCCTGAACTAGTGACCTCACACGTGATAGCCTATGATACCTATAAACATGTAGGAATGATGTGATGAATAAAATTATATTAAAATAAAATATCATTTAAGAATTATTTGTATTAATTGATAAAAATTATATGAAACAAATGTAATCTAACGCATTCAATACACAACACTCATCACTTTGCGGACATCTTAAAAATGTCATAATATAAATTACGCTTCCTTTATATTTTTACAAAGAAATTCTTTCGTTGACTTAACATGTATCATTGTGGTTTATATAATTTATGCGTTTATTTATTTAAAGAAAATTATAATATATTTAAAAATATAAATGATTAAAATGTATTTATTGTGTTAGTTTTTTTTCATTGTTATATTATTTTTTAAAAGACAAAAATATTTATGTTATAAATAATAATAATTTCAAAATATACAAATTAAAAGTTTGCAATTAATTAATAATTAAAAATTGTACTGATTCAATCACAAAAATTTTAAATTAGTCAATTTTTTTAATTTTTATTATGAATTAAATAATTTATTAATTAATTAGTTAAATAATTGTAAATAAATTAATTATTTTTATTTAACTGTCAATTTTTTTAGTTACTCTCCAATTTGTTTAATAAATAAAAATAATTTATTTTTTTAATCTTATTTCAATTATATTTTTATTATAAAAAATGATTTAAAACCTTTTTATTTTGCAAATTTTATTTTGAAATCAAATTTAAAACATTATAATTAATCTTATAAGTTAGTAAACTCTCCTGAAGAAAAGCGTACGGCCCAACACAAGGGTCAATTCACTTGATTAACAGTACACTATACTCAACATATTGTTTTTTAATTCTCCCTCTCTATATATATATAGACACAGCCGTAGTCCGTCTTCATCATCTATAACCGCCTCCTTGTATCTCTCTCTAAGCTCTTACCAGTTGATGAAAGAGTGACCAAAGCGAAAAATTGGGAGAAGAACTGTGAGTTTTGGTGCTAATCCTCTTGGGGTTGGATCCAATGACAAGTGCAGCGGCTAATACGATCTTGTTTTCGGAGGATCCGAATAAGAAGATCCGGAAACCGTATACGATTACCAAGTCTAGAGAGAGCTGGACTGAGCAGGAACACGACAAGTTTCTCGAAGCTCTTCAATTGTGAGTTTTTTTTTTTTTTTTTTAGTTTTCGGGATTGAATTTGTTGTGTTGCGCGGGAGATTGATGTGAAGGGGATTTCGAAAATTTTTATTCTTTGTGCGTGATTTTGTATCGGTAATCAAAATGGGAGATTGGGGTCTCGATTAGGATCTTAAATTAACGGGTCTGGCTTTTTTATATAATATGAATTTCTAGTGTGTGATTAGCTTTTATTGTTAGTTTCAGTTTCCATGATTGGGAAATGAAGTGTAATGTTTCTTATGTCATTTGATTCAGAGAATGGATTCATAATTCGGTGAAACAATGTGGATTTAACGTTTTTGCTCTGTGAAGTTCCAAATAATGAATCTGCGTGATTGCTGTTTCTAAATATTTTTTTAGTTATTCTTGCTCTAAAAAGGAAGCTCTGTGCTTATGGGATGATATTTTCTGTTATTTGTGTTGTTTAATGCATCAGCATGCTAATGTCACTTCTTCTGTTGGGTTTTTTTCAGTACAGGTTTGATCGGGATTGGAAGAAAATTGAAGCATTTGTTGGGTCAAAGACAGTCATCCAGGTGGTTTTTGCTTTTTATGTTTTCAACTTTTCCTAATATACGCGTTGAGTGATGTCTAGGTTGTCATCCGATTATGTATCTATCAGCCCCTTTGAGTAGAAGTGTAGGTTCAGCCCGTATCTCGATTTGATTTACCATCTTATTCCCACTAATAACAAGGGGTTCCATTTTAAATTGGGTTGATAATGATTAATTAAAAGATAGTGACCTGAACAAATTTGTTGGTCTATCGGTTTCATAATCAGCAAAAGCTTATTGAATTACAGATGATTTTTGTAGCATGTGTATGGAAACTAATAAAATTATTGAACATACACATATCCATGCTATCTATGTTTCTGTTTATCATGTACAATGTTGATAAATATATATGCTTTCCATGTTATATTTTTTTATTTTGCTTGTGTCCTTTATCATCTGTTGTGCAGCTAATTAACTATACTTTTGAATGGCAATTCAGTTGAATGTTATATTAAGTGATGTTACTTGCAGATCCGTAGCCATGCACAGAAGTATTTTCTGAAGGTTCAGAAGAATGGAACAAGTGAACATGTTCCTCCTCCTAGGCCTAAAAGAAAAGCATCTCATCCATATCCGCAAAAGGCTCCAAAACGTGGTCAGTGTTGCGTACCTTACATTCTCTGTTTGTTTCTGTTTACTTTTTGGAGGTTTAATTATTTGAAGTTTGGAGGTACAACAAGAAAGTGAGGAGGGGGACAGTTGAGTAGGATTTCTTTTCATTTCATTTTAACACTTGTTTCTTTGTGTAACAAGCAGCCTGTGTGGTACCCAACATATCTGAGCCATTCCAACCTTTGAATGCTTCAATTGATCCAGTATATCTATACAGACCAGATTCAGCATCTGAGCTTGCAAATCCAATAAACAACGGTGTATCTTCCTGGAAATTTAACTCTACAACACCTTTCAGTTTATCACAAGTAACAAAAGGTACTATAGAATTTTTCTCTCTCATAAATAGCATATGACTCCATTCTTTAGGGATGTTGACATTATTTTATCTTACCTTTTCTAGATGATGGACCAATGCCAATAGTTGCACAGAATTTTTGCAACAGCAGCAGCAATGATAGCACTCCAAGAACTTGGCAAGCATCCGATGTAATTGATAGACAGGACCAGGGCCAAGCTTCAAGAGGTTATTGCAGTAGCTATAGTATCGAAATAATTAGAACATGTATGTGGGACTTAATGAAGCTTTGCCAATGAGTATTTGTACCATTACTTGATCTAGATTGCTTTTGCATTGAATAACCAACTTTAGTCTCATGAAAGATTTGAGATTGCCATGTTCATGTCGTGTCTAAGTATATGCCATGCACACGTGCCAAATGTTTTGATACTGGAGTTATATGTGTTAAACTCAAAATTTTAGGTCAAGGTGCATCCAAGCTATGGGTGTCATCGAGTAAATAATTTCTCTTTGCTGATTTAAAAATAACTAGTTAGTAGTATATTTTACAATCCATTTATGAATCTCCCCATGTTCTTGCCGTGTCTACTTATATGCCATTGAGCATGCATGATCAATTTTGTCATAGTCGAGTATATGTGTGTTAAACTCAGAATTTTACGTCAAGGTGCATCTGGGCACTGGGAATCATGGAGTAAATAATTTCTCTTTGCTGATGTAAAATAACTAGTTACTAACATTCTTTACAATCCATTTACGAATCTTCCTGTTCCTGTATGTATGACAAGTTCAAGTTGGTCCAAATGCAGTTCTGCCTGATTTTGCTCAAGTATACAGTTTCATTGGCAGTGTCTTTGACCCCAATGCTAGTGGTCACTTGAAGAGACTAAAACAGATGGACCCCATAAATATGGAAACTGTAAGGCATTTTATCTGTGTTTTCACTTGTTTCACTTTACAGTACTTTTGCTTGTATAGCTTTATAGGTTGGAATTTGTGAGGGTTTTGGTATGCGGAGAGATAGTTGCAGAGATTCTATAATTTGTTGAAAGAGTGCAATGAACTTGCATCTGCTGTTCCTCCTTCTGTAAAAGATATCATTATAAGTTCATATGGGATTTTGTTTGGAATTTTTTAGGTTGTAGACAATTTGTTAATTGCACTTAGAATTTGTCCCTGTCACAGGTATTATTGTTGATGAGGAACCTCTCTGTTAATCTGATGAGTCCCGAGTTTGAGGACCATGTAAGTTCCTTGATTTCAATAGTAAGCTAACAGCTATACTTGGCTATTATTTCCTTTTGTTGTGAAGTGCTTGATTTCTTCATCACATTGAAATTGTACATCATGATCCCGTGTATCTAATCCTGGACTGTTAGGCTGTCCCCATTAAGCTGTTATTATCCTGTTTTTATGCACTTTCTAACTGAATATAGTCATTACAATGTTCGCTCTGGGATTTAAATGTGATAAGTTTCATTTAGTCTGTACAATATATCTTTTGGTGCTACAACTTGAGCTATTCCTTTTCTTAGTTCTTTATATTATAGCAGCACATAGTTTTTTCTTTTTCCATGTTCTTTGAATCAATAAAGCTCTTTGGTGGAAATCTGAGCTGGGATTAAATAATATTCAATTTATGTAAACCATTTTATGGACAGGCCCAGTCCATGTTAAAGAGTTTTAAAGTTAAACATCGTTTTTACATCTGATGAATATTTCAGGATATTCTGTTTTAGCAATGACAAGGAAGCAGAAGTATCTAAACATTGGAAAACTGATGATTTTCTCATTTGTTTTCAAACATCTTCAACAATATCCTGCCCAAAAAAAATCGAATACGGAAAGACATAGCTAGCTAGCTGTTCATGAACTACTCGCATTTGCTTTTGGGTGCTTAAACTGCCACCTGATATGTTAAATGTGACCTTCGAAACCTAGATTAAAGAATCTCTAGTTCTTTGCAATGGCTGTGGTGTATTTTATTCATAAGATCAATATTCTTTTGATCTTTCTAGAGCCATAAAAAAGTTGGAAGGTATGGGGATTAGCTATCATATACTTTCACTCATTTTTCTTCCATTATTTGCAATTTTGACAGAGACGGGTGCTTGTCTCATATAATAATCCCAACACAGAGAGAGCAAAATCTGGTGGTGCTTATGGCAATATCATCACTTACAGGACAGGCGATGCTATTCCAGCTTCTTAAAGGTGAAAGGCCCTTTGGTCACTCTCTATAGCAGGAGTAACATCCCAAGTTAGTACGTGCTGGGGTCAAGATAAATAATCTCATCTGATTAGTTTATAAAATCTTTGTACATATGTATTTTGTGTTCTATATCTATACCCTTTCACTGTAACTAGGGCAGACAACCTTCGGCTTTTAGATCCAGGAGGCTTGTATATAGATTTGAGTAAGTTTTGATTGTCCATGCTTGTAAATGTCTCCTTTTGAGGTTTTGAGTTATATGGAGAGCAACGCTTTTTTAGAATCTAACAAGTTTGCATCAACAGTAGAGTGGTTTGTGGTTTGTGGTTTGTGGTTTGTGGTTTTCTTGCTGCTCAATAGGTACCCGTTCCCATGCCAAAGCTGCCTTCTTCTTCTTCCAACGATCTTTCGATTATTACTTTTCATTAATTTTAGGTACTTTTGTGATAATTAAAAAATTGAATTTGTCAATTTAATATAAAAAGTTTTTAATTTTTGAATTTAATTTTTAACATTTTAGTTCGATTTTTTAAATAATTCTTATTAAAAATTGATTAATTAATTAAAAACTTTTTATATTAAAATTTTTTTAAAAAAATATTTTAACTAAATTTTAATTTTTTTATTTATTTTAAAGTTAATTTTACTTTTAGTCTAGTTTTTAAAATATTATATTCTTATTTACTTTTGCTATTTACCTTACTAATTTATTAAAACTTGAAGTTTGCAAGTTTAAATTGAACTGATTTTAATAGTCCAACCATAAAAATTTTAAGAGGCTAATTTTTTATTTTGATAAGTCTTATTAATAAAAGTTGATTAATTTATTAATTAATCGATTAATTTTTGTAAACTAATCAATTTATAAACATTAAAATAAACTAATTTTTATTTAACAATCTCTTTTTAATAAACATTAAATTTAAAATAATCTCTTTTAATTTTATTTTAAATTATTAAATTTCTATTGAACTTTTTAAATATTAAATATCTTATTTTATTAGTTTAAATCTCATTAAAACAAAACATTGATAATAAGTGTAGTTGTAATGTTAATTGTCCAGTTATCGCTGCATTGCAAAATGTAATTAGAAAGGAAGATACCAACTCGTGTGTTTTAGGTTGCTTTTCAAAATGCAAAGCAACTGAAAATACCAACCATATTCCAAATCAACAGTAATATCCATTCACACATCAATCCTTACGGGGAATCGTTCTGATTGAGCTCATACCCATTTCCAAATAACATGAATTCGATGAGTACGTTGCCCATACGCAAATCACAATATCAGATTCCCTTATCTGTATCCAAAGCCCATATCCAGCTCATGACCATACATTCCCGGATTATGACCAGTTGAGGTAAGCGGGTGAATTTGCTTAGGATTTGATCTAAGTTCCATCTCAAGAAGATTTCGTAGTGCTTCAGGATAATTGGTTTCACCACCTATTAGGGAGTAGAGCAGCACAATCATTACAAGGATTACTTAATTCAAGAGTCAATTCATAACAACTAAGAACATCAATGTGAAGATGGACCAACGAATTTAAAGTTTATACACAATTAGATGCCTAAAAAGATTAGGCTGGCTTTCTCCTCCATTTGAATACTGTGTTCACTTAACACTTGAACCAAATCAATTCATAAGGACAAAATTTGAGAAGTTGGTAGTTATGCATTGGAGCAATTCAATTGAAACAAGCATGTTAGTACTTCGGTTGAAACATATGCACGTGAAATGCAAATGCCAACTAGAAGCTACGCGTTCTCACTAGTTTTAGAAACCTCCAAACCAAACCATCATCAGGTTTACCTTGTGAGTTATTCAATAGTGGGCAGACTGTCTACTTTCTTATATCTGAAGTTAATCAAGTCAAGAGGAACAAACCAGTAAATAAATGTCTTACCCTGCGGTGGAATTCCTAAGCTTCTCACGTTGGGTTGCCTTTGAGCGGATGATTGCATTGGAATGGGTCCCTGCATGAAACCAGTCACCTCATTCCCGGCAGGTGAGGGTCGTTGGGAACCCTGTAGAAACCCGTGCAATAATTGGGGTGGAGGAAAATTGCCAGGCATTTGAATTTGCTGTACCATGGGATTATGCATTGCGGGGTCTAATCCAGGCATGCCACTACTGGGATGAATAAAAGGAGGCTGAAGCATATTAGCAGGGAATTGTTGATTAGGAGCACCGTGATGGATGATATTCTCTGGAGGCATAAACTTCATCTGACTATTAATGTTAGTAGGAAGAGCATCCAAAGGGCGGAACATCGGTCTGGTATGGTTCGACTGGGGAGGATGAAGCTGTGGAGAAGATGAATGAGCATGAAGATTAGGAAACTGAACATCTGGCTCCCGTGGGTCATAAGGACCTCGAAGAAAAGGTACCCTTTCTTGACCTCTTGCCACAGGTCTATCATCCCCAAATACAGAATTTAAAGGCGCCAGTATTTCAGGCTCCCGTGGGTCATAAGGACCTCGAAGAAAAGGTATCCTTTCTTGACTTCTTGCCACAGGTCTATCATCCCCAAATACAGAATTTAAAGGCGCCAGTTTTTCAGGCTCCCGTGGGTCATAAGGACCTCGAAGAAAAGGTATCCTTTCTTGACCTCTTGCCACAGGTCTATCATCCCCAAATACAGAATTTAAAGGCGCCAGTTTTTCACCCATGTCAATTGCAGCCTCTGAGCTGGATAATATTTCAGCTTTAGCTGAATTCCTGGCAGCCATGAAGTTCTGGATGTGCAGAGGATGGCTTGCCATAACTCTATCTTCTTCAGGAAAATTAACTTCAACAAAGTTATCAGAGCCACCACGCCTAGGCTCCAATTCCATAAGGAGAGAAGACAAGTCCACTTGACCTCGAGGATCACCACCTGACAGTTGCTTTTCAATAACATCGGCTTTGATTTGCTGCCTTTGGTTTGAAGCTAAAATACTGCTTCCATAACTCGACTTGCTAAATGCAACTTCAACAGGAGAAACAATTTGACGATCACCTCTTCCATGAAAAGATAAATCATTAGAATTCGCTATATCAACCATGCCAGACCCAACAGAATTCCTTTGACTAGGAGCTTCCCCTCCTACCGGTTGCAGTTCTTGCATAAAAGCGGTTCCAAAAAGTGCTTCAAGAGTCAAAGGCTTCCCTGGATTGGGTGCGTTTTCAGCATCTGTCTCCATTGAATAGTTAGATCTAGAGCCAATATTTGCTAATTGAAAATTCTGTGGGTTATTTGAAGATCTCATTCCTGAATTATCAGAATGCGTATCATCATTCAGGCCTGTAGCTTTCTGCAACAAAGAAAGGAGATGCTGAGATGCATGGTTATCAACATCATCTTTCTGCTGCTCAGCGTTAGCATCAAGATGACTTGAGCCTTGGACTGGATGAATGAAAGTGGAACCAAGTGCAGTAATTCCACACATAATTGACTGCTCAAGGTCTTCACAGGTAAGCACAGATGAAGTAACTTCTGGTTTATCAGTGTTGCAAAACTGATCATCTGCCTTGACAAGGATTAGATTTGATGTCGTGTGCCCATCTACGAGTTCAGTGCTTTGAAAGGAGAATTTTTGTGGAATTTGAGTGGTAGCTTTAGCATCAAAAACTTGGGATCCAACGTTCTCAGCACCAACAATTAACGAGAGCATATCGGTTGGCCTAGCAGGTGGAGCACCATCAATCGGTCGCTTTTCTGCAACCAAAAAATTAAAATTGAGAAACAACGGACTCTGAGGCATATGACATTGTTGAGCTATTCTGATTCATACGTGTAGACATATGAATATCAAATATCCATACTGCTATACCTTCATCGAGAAACCACTGAGCAAACTTTGAAGATTGGGCACTGCTAGGGCTTAATATATCTTCCGATTTAGCATCACTATGCTGCAAAACAAAGATCAAATCAATAAAATGAAGCACTTATGACAATAACATTGTAATTTTCATCTAATCCTAAAAATTTTCGTCGTAGCACAAAATTCAATATAAGTTTTGTCCATTCAACTTGTTTCTCGTTAAGTTATACAATTCACTCAAATACAGCAGTTCCAGATTGCAAGTTCATATGAAAGATGTTAAACATAGATTAATTACAAGTACAGTCTAGAGGAGATGCTCAACTGTGTTCCTTTAAAAACGAAACCTGCCAAATTGCCCTTAGGTATTAGTAAACAAGAATCACATCCACGGGGAGGATAGTGGGCCTACTATCTATGCCAGAACTGAAGAGTTGAGAAGAAATCATGCTTCAGATCATTTTCACACAAACAGCAACTATGTGCAAAGCTCATGAAAGATTTTGCTTAATGAATCCTATTTGCACCCGAATTATCAAGGGAACAAAATATATACATTCAGCAGGATATGGCTTTTCTCACCAGATGGTAATATGTAAGAATTTCACACATGTTTGTTGTGTGTGGATGGATGGATGGAGAGAGAGAGAGATAGAGAGAGATGTGCATAACACGACAAAGAGAACAAGATTACCTTAATGATATTGGAAGAGCCACCACCATTTAACATCAACGGACTACCAAAAAGCTTTTCAAGGATTGAGTTTGAATGAGCAGGACTTGATTCACCCGCCCAATTATTCTTCATTACGTCACCACTATCTACTATTTCACTGTTCTTAGGGGCTTCAAAGGGATCCAAGAGTTTGTAAGTCTCATTAAATTGACCATCCACACCAACCTTTTCATTGGAAACATCCAGAGCTGATGATAGGTTCGGAATCTTTTCACTCTTTTCATTTAGTGAAACATGAATACTTGGACTCCCAAGCTGCATCTTACTCAAATCCGCATCTACACTATGTTCTTCCTCTTGATTACTTGAAGTTTCACTTAACATAAGGATGTCTTTGCCATGTGAAAAGCTACCTTCAAGTTCTTTTCCAAGCTAAACATTAAAGAAATAATTAACAAGTGATGATCCCACCAAGAGGGAAAAAAAATCAAATAGTATGTAATAGCTATAGTCAATTGTTGAACAGCATGTGCATATAGTTATACAGTAAATTGCAAAATAGTGCATTTTTAAAGCTGACTCCAAGAAGTTTCAAAACCTTAGACCTATTGTTCGACTATGACGAGCATTTCTTGTCACCCTCAGACCAGGATACTTTATAGCACAAGCTCATTGAATAACGGAGAAGTAATACCTCCGATGGTTGATGTTGACCAAGAGAATTTGTTCCATTAGTCTTTGGAGGTACAGCACCTGAAAACCCTGGGGGAACAAGAGGTCTAGGCATAGGAGCAGATACGGGGAAGGAAGACTTAACAGACTCATTATTCGAGACAGGTTGGACACTTGCCTCATCCAACTCATTGTTTCTGTGTGGAACGCTCTTATGATCTTTTGAGTCCTCTAGCAACAGAGTAATGTCGAAGTCAGTTTTAGACTTCTCCATATTCAACTTCTGTTTTTCCTGAAAAGTCTTGTGCTGTTCCTTTCTCATCAATTCGAAGGAAGCTGTAAAGGAAGTGAACAGATTTAATTGCAACCATTTAACGTCCATATAGTTACAGGAGATGAAAGCCAATTTGTCTTCCCAAAAATTGTAAAATAAAATAAGTTACCTCTCCTCTTTCTTTCTTCTTCTGCTTGGTCCTCACTTGTGCACTCAGAAGAACCAAATGTTTCGTCATTGTAAGAGTCATTAGTCTCCCTACGTGAGTAAGGCACAGCCTGCAAAAGCACAGGGGAGAGATCAATGCATGTCAAAGGAGACCTAAAGGAAATAAGGTCCAATAGTAAAGTTTAGGTCCATTATCAAGTGATAAACAGGAAAAACTGACATCATGCATAAAAGAAGCAACAAATACTGTTAAAATCCAGATCAAATTCGTATTATGCTTCTGGCGCTCATATGCAATCCAATGCTACAAAGAAATGGGAGCAGGATTTACCTTATAAGGACGAGGTGGTTGATATGGCTCATTACTCCTACTCAGCTGGTAACTATCAGCCGCTCGAGATTTTGAAACCGATGACCCAACTGCATATCCAGATGGTCTTGGAAAAGAACCACTCCCAAGAAGTCCATCATGCTCAGGAACTTGCCAAGACCGTCGAGATTGGTTTCCGCAATGCTTTCCAGAATCTACAAATTAATACGCATCAATTAATGGAGAAAGAAAAGCCATTTTCAGTGAAGGCCACATAGTGTAGGATCACTGAGACCATAGTTCAATAGAATTTAACCAGCCTCACAGTTCAAAGTATTCTGCACGATTGAAAACACAAACAAATGATACGCTTAAACGATGTTAATAAAGTATGTGAAATATAGATAAAAATAATAGGTTCTATTTTAAGAGCATATATTATTTGCGTAAGACACAAGCACACAAAGAAAAAAGTTTGATTGGAAACATATGGCAAATAAGATATCAATTTTATCTTCTGCTCTCTTGAGCAAAGACAAAAGAAATGGTCAGAAAACTAAACGATTGTGAATAAAGTAGGCATGTCGCAGAGAATAGGAGAAAAGACCACTACACGCCCTCAAGCTAATTCTTACTCGGTAAAATACTATATCCTGACCAATTTGATAGCACTTCCTTATTAAGTATCAAGCACGGAGGGCACATGCATTTATAACCCTTGTGATATCAAAAGGACAAAAACTTATCTAAACCCTTACCATTATCCCAATCTGACTGTGAATCGCCATCCCGATCATTTCTTCCAGAAGATCGAGTATCCCATCTTCCATGAGTACCACGAGAATAATTGCCTACTTCCCCTCTAGTGGGTGGAGAAGAGCTGTACTCATTGCGTCTATAAGTTTGAGATGATAAACTTCCAGAACTTCGAAATCGATCCCGTGAAATATCCTCAAATTCACTGGTATAGAAAGAAAAGGGGGGAGAAAAGAAAGAACATTCAAGCAGACAAATATGAAAACGTTAGCGCTGCCAACGCTAAAGGATAATATCGCTTCCAAGAGTGCATATTTTGAACTAATGGTTTAAGCCCGGAGTAAGCAGCCCACCTTAGAAGTGGCTGGTCGAAACCACTTGGTAGCTTTTTACAAACTTCCAATTCGCTCAATGATAAAAGGAAATCTCGTGAGTAAGAAATCTTTAACTTCCTGGATCATCACAAGTATATGTTAAATTCAAAACTCAGAAAGGCAAAGCCAAGAAGGAAACAACATGTTAAATAAATGATTTACTTCTGCAATTCATGGCTCCTGTCCGTTTTCAGGTCCGGTCCATGTCGATCATCACTTTCGAAACTCATTCCCCTAAAACTTAGTTTACTTCTCACAACAGACACCAGAGAGTATCTGATCACCTATGTTCTTTAACAACAAAATCTGCTGCTCATCACATAAAGGTCCTGACACTCAAACCCTTACCCGTCTAATACGAAGGTACATCAAACTCCTGTACCCCCTTTTTAGAAACTATTTCTCTTCAATTACCATTAAACATGGCCAATAAAAGGAGAGTGATGACTTCGGTTCATCCAAACCCCATTCACACAAACCCAATTTAACTCAAAGCCCAGACAACTGCGTGTCGATAAAAACGTCAAACATTTGCTAACATCAAGCTAAACCCATCCGTGTGATCCAGCTATTTAGAAAACGTCAAATCAAAAGTGCCCAAAAGACCCTCACAAAACCTGGAAAATCCTACATCCCTTGCAAAAGGTACTGATTCTTTTGACCGGAAATGTAATCTATAACCCTATGCCAACAAAGCGCTTGTTAATCATAAGCGAAGACCGCAAGTAAAACCACAAAGAGGCCCCAAACGTGACCGGAACAGACAAATTATAGCGTTTTGAGCTATCGGAAAGCTCCAAAAACTAGGGTTTTGTCACAAACTATCAAGATTGAAGAGGCGGAGACAGCAATTGATGACGACAAATGAAAACAGTAACAATTAGGGTTTCAAATCTTCAATTTCCTAATCCCAGTACCGGATCGGAGAGTTCAGCCATGGATACGTATATATCGAGAGATGACGGATACTGAGAAAGACCTCAAGAAGTTGCAGAGAGACATTTATTTACTCGCTTTCATGTCGCTGAGCAAGACAAGAGGACCCCAAAAAAAAGATAATTAATAATTAGACAGTTTTCTGTTATTATTTTATATGTTAGCTTTATCTCATTCGATAGAATTTGAAATTTTAGGTATAAAATAAAAGGTTTTTATTATTATTTGAAAATTTAATTATATAAAATAATTATATAAATTCTTAGACTTAAGCTCAAACTCAAACTCGAGCCTTAATAAAAGTGGTTGGGCGGGACTTGGGCTAGGGCAAGCCTGGGTAATTTATAATTGTCAAACCTAACCTTTAGAAAAGATTGAAAAAAAAAAGGTCAAACCTTCATTAATAAAACAATTTTATTAAGATGAATTATGGAAGCTAGCTTTATCTTTCACTGGCTTTCATTATTACTATTTAATGAAATATTAAATTACTCTTTTTAATTAATTTTAAATTTATATTAAATAAAATCTTTAATCTCAACAAGCAATAGATAAAAATTTATGATGAATTGTAGTATTGTACAAAGTTGTGATTTTAGTTCAAATCTTGTCGAAATTAATAGATAAATTTTGAATTAAATTAATGTTAGATTTCAAACTTAAATTTTCAAATTTTAAATTTATGACATTCAATTAAAAAATTGAAATATATAAAGATAAAAAATGAAATTTGATCAATTTTAATTTGAATTTGATAATCTAATTTCAATTAAAAAAATTCATAGAGTAAAGATGAAATATACACAATATGAATATTTTATATGAACTAATTAATTGTCACTGATATGATAACTCAATTCTACCTTGATCTTGACTTGAACCAATTAATTAGACTTAAAATAATAATTTAAGATAATTATAATAAATTATTAATTAAGGTGATACCAAAAGCTTGCTTGTTAGATGTTAGTTTTGGGTCTTTTAACTAAAGAACGGAGGAAGAAAAGAAGTCATAAAATGTGTAAGTACTAGAGTCAGATGGTGGAATCTAAAAGGGAACACCGAGAAACAACTCCGAGATAGAGTAATATATGGAGATAAATGGACCTTAGAGGGAGCTGCTAACCAGACATGGGAGAGAGTGGTGACTCTTTTAAGAAATGCAACTAAAGAGATCTTTGGGGTTTTTAAAAGGTCTAATGATAGTAAGATGGAATCTTGGTGATAGAATGAAGACGTATAAGAAAAGGTTAAGATCAAGAAGGGAGTTTATAAAGCTCTATCGAATAATACTATCGAGGTAGAGAGAGTAGCTAATAAAGAAAAATACAAATTAGCAAATAAAGAGTGTTGCGGTCTAAATAGAACAAAATAAATTAAATTCTATCTAGATCAATTAGAGGCAAGTGCACCCCGTCGACAAGTAATAAAAATCGGTAAGAACCGGATATCGTACCCAAGGGAAAAATATTTCTAAAACGCAAGACAATTAAATT
>JANZLC010000009.1:22586807-22603373 GCA_026413385.1 Erythroxylum gracilipes
TGCCTTCTTTGATACTCAGTTCTGTTAACTATGCAACTGTTCTGAAATTTAAATATCTGCTTGTGCTATAATGTGATTCAGTATGATTAATTGTCAAATTACGCATATTTTAGTTATTACTCACTAAGTTATATGCTTAGCACAGTGGATTTGCCCCGTGTAGGTTATGAGCGACGTTTATAAAGACTAGGCCAAGATAACCGCAATGACCAATGAAGTCTGAGTGTTACTTTGAAAATAATCTAAAATTTTTTGTTTGACTTTTGGGTTTGTATCTGATATGTATATGTGAATTTGTTTGTAAGTTTGTAACAATGATACTTCATTTTGGTTTGAATTTTTCAGCGAGTTTGTGTTCAGTACTATGTAATTTAATGTATGTTTGCCTGAATTGTTTACTGGAAGTTTTTGTATGCTTTGATTTGTTTTTACTGTTTTGTGTAACATTCATATATCCTTCCAGGGGGTATGTGGGTGTTACACTCGGTGGATAAAAGCAGAGATTACTAGAATTTGTATCAAATGTTAGATACTAAAGCATCTTAGTGGCTAAAAGCAAAGATAACTATAATTTGTATCGAATATTAGATACTAAAGAGGGAGAAAATGACATTTTTAAGTCGGCGAGGGTTAGGAAATAGAAAACGAGAGAATTAGATCAAGTTTCTTGTGGAAGAGATGAAGCAGAACAAGTGTTTGTGGCCAAAAATGACGTCAAGAGAAGATGATAGAGGTACTTTTATAGCCCTTTTAATGAAGGCATAAAAAACATCTCTTTGGGCGATCTTAACAAGTCTGGGAGGTTTTGTAACTTGTCTTGTTGCAAGCAGATTACAAGGGAAGAAATTAAAAGAGCTTTGAGGGAGATTAATAGCAAAAAGGCAATAAGGCTGGATGAGATACGCATAGAGGTATGGAAGAGCTTAGTCGTAAAGGGTCTTGCTTGGCTGGTCAACCTTTTTAATATGATCCTTAAGTCTGCCAAAGCGTCGAATAAATAGAAACTTAGTATGTTAATTCCTTTATACAAGTACAAAAGGGACATCCAAAATTGTAACAACTATAAAGACATCAAACTACTTAGCCATATAATGAAATTATGGGAGAAGGTAATTAGAAGAAAGTGATAAAGGATGCTCCTATCTCGGAGAACCAGTTTACCTTCATGTTAAGAAGGTCAATGATAGAAGTTTTACATATCCTTGGAAGATTAATGGAATATTATAAGGAAAGACGGGGTAATATGCATATGGTTTTTTATTGATTTCGATAAGGTATATGACAGGGTACCTAGAGAAATCATATAGAGGTGTTTAGAGATTAAAAGAACACCTATGACTTATATACGTGTGATTAAGGGTATATATGATGGGGTAAAGACTATAGTAAGAACGATAGGAGGAGAAACAAAAAAAATCTATTGGTATTAGACTACAACAAAGCTCCTCACTAAGCCAATTTTTTTGTCTGTAGTAGTGATGGATGAGCTCACCGTGAATATTCAATGGGAAGTGCCTTGATATATGTTGTTTGTTGACGATATTGTCTTAGCGGCTGAGATAAAAAAGAGTATCAATGTCAAGTTAGAATGTTGGAAGGATATATTAGAGTTAAAGGGCTTGAAATTTCGTATAACTATGACTGAGTATTTAGAGTGTAACTGTTTGGGTCATAGGGTGGCTTCTGATATAGAGGTAAAGATTAGATCATAAGTTATACTACAGAAAGAGTATTTTAAGTAACTAGGGTCTATCATCCAAAGTAGTGGAGAGATCGATGAAAATATAACTCATCACATCAGATCAGGATGGCTTAAATAGAGAAGTATATCAGGAGTTTTACGTAACAAAACGATTTCACTCAAGCTCAAATGTAAATTATATCACTTAGTGATTAAACTAACCATGTTATAAGGGACGAAATATTGATCCATCAAACAAATGCATAGTCATAAGTTAATGGTGGCATAAATGAGGATGCTCTGCTAGATGTGTAACCTTACCAGAAGAGATAGGGTCAATAATGTAATAGCAAGAGGCATATTAAAGGTGGCTTGTATTAATGAAAAGTTGAGAGAGACGAAATTTAGGTAATTCGGGCATGTTAAAAGGAGACACTTTGATGCTTTTGTGAGAAAGTGCGAGAAAAAAAGTACTAAGTGGCTATAAGAGGAAAAATGTAGGCTTAAGAAGGAAGTGATCAAGAATGATATAGCTTTGATGTAACTTATTGAGAATATAACGTACGATAGAAAGCTTTGATGTATTAGGATACGAATAAAGAATCTCCCTTAGAGAGGGCAATCTTGTTCTCTTAGTTAGTTTATACATTTTCCCTCAAGTTTTTTGTTTTACAATTTTTGTGTGTGGACTTACCTCTTAATTATTTAACCTAAACAGTTTCTTACTTAGCTTAATTACTTTCTTGACATGGCTGATTTGATTTACTCTTGCGTTTGTCATTTTTTTGGTTTGTGTATTTATTTAATTATTTTATCTCATATTGTTAATATTTACCATATTTATATGCACAATATTATATATTGCATTACATTATATATATATATATATATTTTATTATAATTATTTTGTATTACTTGTTGGTCTATCGAAAATAACCTTTTTATCAAGTAGGAGTAATGTTGCGTATTACTAGATCGTCTTAAACCTCGCATTTTAGTGAAACTCTCACTGAGTGTTGTTATTATTGTTATTGTTATTGTTGTTAATTTAGATTGGATTTAATTAGTTCAATTATAATTTAAAAATTAAATTGAATCATTATGTAGGTAACGTTTAATTGATTTATATATAATATTCACATCACATATGTTTCATTGTTATTTTTAATTAAAACTTAAAAAATTTCCTAATAAATTAAAAATTGTAAAACATTTTTAGAAATTTTCTAAAATTTCCAATATTATAGAGTCCTGATATGCATTTCAATTAAATATGTTATTGGGTGTTATTGATGTTGTTGTATTATTATTATTATTATTATAAAATAAATCTTTTTAGAAAACATGTTTATATATGTTGGGCCAAGTCTGAGGGCTATAAAAATCGGGTCGAAGCGGGTCGTTGGCTTTGGACCCATTTCTGGAGTGTTATTTATAACCGGCGAAGTCCAGCTCTCGAAGAAACTCAAAACCCCATTTCCTCTCCTCACACTGCCTCTGCAACACTCAAGATTTCTTCCATGGCGTTTCCTTATATGGAAGCTGTTGTCGGTATTCTCTTCTTACCTTTTTCCTTCTTTTAACACTCCCCTCGTTATCTTCTTGAAATTTACCTGTTTCTTTCTTGAACTTTATTTGCTCCTTTTCCCTCAGCATTTTGGCTTATTTTCTTATCTTGCATTCTGCTATGTATTTAGGAGATTCATTATTTTGCATGTCTGGGAATTCTTTTTTGTTTGTTCACGTTCTTGGTCTTTTTTTTTCCCCTGCCTTGTGTTCATGGCGGGCACTTCTCAGTGTCTTTTTGAAATGTTAAGCGTAGAAAGTTTAGGCAAAGAGAAGAATATGCGGGTTTTAATGCTCAAGATTGTATCTTTTATTTATCCCCTGGAATGAAATGTTGTTTCTTCAATATGCTGCATTACTTACACCAAGAAGGTGGAGCTGCTCAGATTCATAGTTCTGTGCTTTTGGGGCTTTAAAAGAGGGTCAGTACCGTCTATTTATTGCACAATCGAACTGAATACACTCAGACTCACATATCCTTTATGTGGCGTATTTTTGGAAATGTAACTTGTTAGGGTAAAGAATGGCGGGTACTTTTGAACATCGAGATGTTGGTGGGGATTGGTATGGTGAACGAGTTGTTCGAATAAAAACTAGAAATAGGGCAATCAATTTTTTGTATGGACTTGATAGGGCTTGTTAAGCCAACTTTTATGGTTTTTTCTTGGCCATCTGTCATACTGAGAGTGCTGCAGTTCTAACTGATAACGTTGAAAGATGAGGAAGATTTTGATCATTTGCAGGGAGGTTTTGAGAATGCTTCTTGTTTCTTTCTCATTCTCTCTTTCTTTTCGGCATTAACTTTTATGAGATTAATGATGACAGTTTCCCCCATGAACTCCGCTTAGTTCTCCAAAATCTCTTTGCAGGTTTTATGACACTGATGTACATCTTTGAGACTTATTTGGATATACGGCAACATTCTGCGTTGAAACTGCCTACTCTTCCAAAAACTTTGGAAGGAGTCATCAGCCAAGAGAAATTTGAAAAATCTAGAGCTTATAGTCTCGATAAAAGGTTCCTTTTTTGAGTGCTTGTCTACATTGTTCAGTATGCTTATATTGCTTTTCTTTATTCTTTCATTTTTTATAGGCAATAGTATTTGTTTAAATGTCTCTTTCTTTGTTTCCATTGATGCTGATACTTTCCACTGGCTTATTTTTATATTTCCAGCTACTTCAGTTTTGTCCACGATTTTGTGACCATAGTTCTGGACTCTGCTATTTTGTACTTTGGTATTTTGCCTTGGTTTTGGAAGGTGAGTGTTTTTTTCCAATGTTATTTGAGCCAAACTGGTGGTTGTATCATTATAATCTAGATTCCTTATTAAGTGCAGAAATCAGGAAGTTTTCTGGTTTTAGCTGGCCTGAACGCTGAGAATGAAATACTCCACACCCTTGCTTTCCTGGCTGGTTTCATGATCTGGTCTCAGGTATGCATGCCATTTCAGATTAGTTGACCATAAGTGTCTTAACTATTTGATTGATTTGCTTTTCCATTTTCCGTGCAGATCACTGATTTACCTTTTTCTCTCTATTCAACTTTTGTGATTGAGGCACGCCATGGTTTCAATAAAGTTGGTATTTGTTCTCTTTTGCATCTGCAAAATTAATTACCTTTTGTTGGTCAATTTTTCATTATTTTGGACCATCATAGAATTTCCAATTGCTTTCGTTTGACTTCATTTGTTGCAAGCTTTTTGAAGTATAGTAATTTAGCTTTCCATCTCCTTTACAGCAAACAATATGGTTGTTCTTCAGGGACTTAGCTAAAGGAATTTGTGTTGCTATTGTACTTGGTCCACCCATTGTCTCAGCAATCATTTTAATAGTACAGGTTTGTTTCTGCTTGTATTGTTGTAATTTGCAATGATTTCCAACTGTATGGTGACAAGTTTGGCCATTGGCTTTACTTGCAGAAAGGAGGTCCTTACTTGGCGATTTATCTGTGGGGTTTTATGTTTGTTCTCTCGCTTGTCATGATGACACTATACCCAATTCTGATAGCACCTCTTTTCAACAAGTTTACTCCTGTGAGTTTTTAGGACTTCCTGTTTATGTATACCCTGCCATTTTCAAGATATCTTCTCTTAATTTCCCTATTTATGGTATGAAATTTAGCTTCCAGAAGGAGAGCTTAGGGAGAAAATTGAGGCTCTCGCTTCTTCCCTGAAGTTTCCATTAAAAAAGTTGTTTGTTGTAGATGGATCTACAAGGTCAAGTCATAGCAATGTGAGTATTCATTTCTTATCGTCACTCAACATTAAATGTGTTATAACATCTTACTCTGATTGGTAGTGGTCAGACACCCCTCTCTTTTCTCTTCTCTTTCCTCTTATTAGGTTGCCTTGCAGGAAAATGAAATTTGGATTTTCTTCCTCTTCTATCTGTCTTTCTGTTCCTTTTGCTTAAACTGCCTAATTTGAAATGCCCTTACTATATCTCCCAGTTTATGCCTGGAGTTAAACTTATTGATAGCTGATTTGTTATATTTTTATTCTTGAAGTCACAAGGCTACTCATATGTTGTATGTTTTGGAAGGACAGAATAGTTTAATTATAATGCTCAACAAAAGTAGATCCTTTTGCATAGTATCGATAGTGCTATAATTTGCATTCCATATTCTTTCAGAATTTGTACTTTGCATATTTTACCTGTATATTTTGAGGTGCTCACAAAAGTATGTTTATGATCTTACCATTCAGTACTTTATTGTGCATGAACGTTTTTTGAATTATTTTCTTGCAGGCTTATATGTATGGATTCTTTAAGAACAAGCGAATTGTCCTCTATGATACTTTAATTCAGCAGGTGAGGAAGTCTTATTGTTTAATTTTTTCCTTAATCTTCATGACATCTTCTCTTTTCTATGGCTTTAATCATATTTAACTGCAGGATTTTTCTTTTTTTCTCTCATGTATCATAACTGTTTTGGTAAATATGTTGCATCATATCTTGCAGTGCAAAAACAATGAGGAAATTGTAGCAGTCATTGCCCATGAATTGGGGCATTGGAAACTCAATCATACAATGTACTCGTTCATTGCTGTACAGGTATACTTGCAAACTTAAAAACTTTTTTCACCTTGTTGAATTTGAGATAATATAGTCTGAAAACCTCTCCTTCTTATCTTTTCTCCCTAGCTATGTTTTATGCTTCTAATATGTCTTTTGCACCAAAATCTAATGAAAATCTATGGGACGAAACAACTTCTAGGAGGTTGACTCTTGGTATAGGACAGAACTCGTTTAGGCTATTATTAATCTCTTCTGCATGAATTTCTTGCCCAGTGCAGATTCTCACGTTTTTGCAATTTGGTGGATATACCCTTGTGAGGAACTCAACCGATCTTTTTAGAAGTTTTGGGTTTGATACACAACCGGTACTCATAGGACTGATCATATTTCAGGTACTTTCATATGGAAAAAAGTCATGTATGTTCAGTTGGCATAACATGTATGGAATCGAGTTGTTGAGATGATTTATCGGTTGCTGCAAACTATATTGATTGATAACATTATTCTTTTTATTTTCTTGTTTGCAGCATACTGTAATACCTCTCCAACATTTAGTAAGCTTTGGTCTTAATCTTGTCAGTCGATCTTTTGAATTTGAGGTATCAGTTATCTCTCTCTCTCTCTCTCTCTCTGTGTTTGTGTGTGTGTGTACACTCCCACACGCAAGTATGTCTTGTCTCTGGCCGTTCGGGACTTTCTGAATATTGATCTAATTTTATCCATTATTCTCTGTAGGCTGATGCTTTTGCCAGGAAACTCAACTATGCCCCTTCTCTTCGTGCAGCTCTTGTGAAGCTACAGGTGATTATAAGTTCTTTCTCTCTTAAATTTCCCCCGTTAGAGTTGTCATCTATAGATTAGGTGCTACACTAGATGGAAACTATATGGAGACAATCTAAAACAAGCTTTTATGTTAGATTTTGTGATGAGAATACGTTCTGACCAGAGAGTTTGTCGATTGTTTTCCAGGAGGAGAACTTGTCAGCCATGAACACAGATCCATGGTACTCAGCATATCACTATTCACATCCTCCCCTCGTTGAAAGACTGGCAGCACTTGATGAACTGGAGAAGAAGACTGAATGATATGTGAAAATCCCGATTGCGCTGTGCTTGAGACTTGATTCATTCCATTACGGCTAAGGAGGAGGAGCTATCTGATTGATCATCACAGTCTAGTACACTTTTTTTTGGCATGGGGGTTCTGTCAAGTTTATAGTACATGTTCACTTTCTTGTATCAGAATTCGGTCCACATTAGTAGAGAATAGCTGAGATGAAATGATGACCAACATTAAAAGGAACATGAAGAGTTGAACAGAACAGGAAACTTTCTGAATGGTTTGTTTGATCATATTTTGCTGTGATATATGGAAAGAGACGATGTTTTCTTTTTCTAGAAATGGAGATTCTTTCTTTCCTGAAATGCAATCCAAAGTAGGTCTCTGGCAAAAGCAAAGGAAAGATGGTCCTTTTTTTTTTTTTTTGAATGCTTATCTGAATCAAAAGGGAAATAAAAAGAAAAGAATAAGGAAAGATACAAGCAAGATAATGTCTTTTCTAGTTTTGTTTGTGATGCTTTTGTCAATTCATTTCTCTGTCTGCTCTTTCTTGCTTGAATTTGAGTCCTTTCCTTCTCCACTAAGTAGAGTGCTGTTTCGTCATGAAAGCAATGCCTTTTGTCTAGATATTGTATAAATACTAATAAACTTAAAAAAGAAAAAAAAAGATTCCTTAACAAAGATCACATGATTTTACAGGTAAGTTGACAGTAATGCACCATTGCTGTATTATAACATAATTGGCTTAATCATTGAAGAAGAAAGAAGATTTTGCCAACAGAGAGAAGAAAAGAAAATACTCCTAACAACCTTTCTTTTCCCTATTTTTCCTTTGCATAAAATAATTTATTATTAATTTGAGGTGTGTCATTTATAATTATTTTTAGGGATAATTATAAAAAAAGTCTAAATTTTTAATTATAGTCCGAACTTTAATAAGTAGCAATAAAATGTCTAAATTTTTTAATTTTTTAATTTTAACCCAAACTTAAAAAAGCGGCAATAAAATGCTCAAACTTTCAATTTTCTTCAATTATGACTTAATGTTATCTGTTGTTCTTTGGATTCTCTCAACCCCTTGTTTTCTATTTGTTCTTCTGACCAAATTACTCTCGCATTACAACATACTGCACCAGTAAGTTCTTCGTTTTTTGTTCATTTTCTTGATTCTTTAGTGTGAGGGCGTCAGAGCTCTATAATATAAAAATTAAAAGGTGAGGGCGTTGAGAGAAAAAAACTGAAAACGAAAGAAAAAACTAAAATTAAAGCTTAAAGTCGTTGGGGCTGCGTAATCTGATTTAGATCATTTTTTAACAATGATGTCTTTTTAGTTATATGATTAAACAACGTCATTTCATTAATCCTCATTTGTGTATAAATTTTGGCTAATGTGTATTAATAGTTAAGGTTTCTAAAATATGTGATAAACTTCGTCAATCAACTTAATGAAAATATTAACGTCGGGTTAGAATTGAAAAAATTAAAAGTTTGAGCATTTACTGCTATTTTTTAAAATTCAAACTATAATTGAAAAATTGAAAATTTAAATGTTTTATTATTTTTTTAAGTTCGGACTATAATTAAATATTTGATGAAAGTTTGAGTTTTTTTTATAATTAACCTTTATTTTATTTCAGTTAATTATTAAAAAATTCTTTAATCAGTTGACAATATTCAAAATCTAGAAAGTAACGTAAAAATAATTCAATTTTCAGTTTTTAATAAAACTAGCTCAAAGTTGTAAAAATATGCGATACACATATACAATATGTGATAATCATATAACAAAAATACTAAATTCATATTATTCACATTAATAAAGAATTTAATAAGATTTTAACGTCACTTTTTAAAATTAGGATTATAATTATAAAATTAAGTATAATTTATAATTTATAATTTATATAATTAACCTTTATCATTTTGAATTATTATGGAGATAATTTAATAATATTAATTTTGGAAAATAATTTTAAGCGTTTATATATTATTTTAATACAAACAATCTTATTATTAAACAAAAAATATATTTTATTTTGATTAGAAAGAAATTTTAGAATCGAATTTATAATAAAACTAAATAAAATATATTAACTAATTCCACTAATATAATTTTTTAATAATTTTTTATAGTTTTAATATTATTAAATAATTTAAAATAATAAATATTATTTTTAAAAAATAAAGTTATAAAGTGAAATTTGTATCTCTCCCATTTTATTTTATTAACACAATTAAGTTGATATGACAGATATTTATATTTATGCGTACATAAAAACAATTGACTAACTAACAGTCTTGCTTAATAAGACACTTAACACCAAACTCACTTCAGACAGCCCCTCTGCTTTCCTTCTCCAACACTACAGAGTACGTAAGAGAGAGAGAGAGAGAGAGAGAGGGAGGGACAAAGTGACAGCTCATATTCACACACACTCTCTCTCTATCACTATCTCTCTCACTGTTATAATATTCCATTTGATTCCTCTCTTTCAGATTTTCTTTTATTCTTTTATTTTTTCACACTCTCTCTCTCTCTTTGTCTGAACATTTTATTTGGTTCTCCGGCGAACCAATGCACAATGTCTACTACGTACGACGCCACATTTGTGAACATGGAGCTATCGAAACGGACCTCAATCTTCGGTCTTAGGTTATGGGTAGTGATCGGCATATTACTGGGTTCGTTCATAGTGTTGGCTTTGTTCCTAATCTCACTGTGCGTCACTTCTCGCCGGAAAAAGGGGAAGGCTTCGGTTAGTGTTAAGCACGCCAACGCCAACGCCAACGCCGACGCCACACCGCCGGTCTCCAAGGAAATCCAGGAGATCATGCACGTGCCGGCCGTACGTGATCACCACCATCACCAAAACCACGCGGCGGCTCAGGTGCAGGAGATTCAGGTCGACATCGGTAAGATCGAGCACCGGGTGGTGTTCTCCGACCGCGCATCGAGTGGGGAGAGCAGAGGGACTGCGAGTGCAGGGGAGACGGCGTCGTTCGGGAGCGGGAGTGTGGGGCCCGAAGTCTCGCATCTTGGGTGGGGACGTTGGTATACTCTCAGAGAGCTTGAAGCTGCTACTAATGGGCTTTGTGAAGCGAATGTGATTGGCGAAGGTGGTTATGGCATTGTTTATCATGGCGTACTTGGTGATGGTACTCGAATCGCTGTTAAGAACTTGCTCAATAACAGGTGATTGAGAATAAAGTTTGCACCTTTTACTTGTTTGTGATGAGAATTTAATGAAAACTCTCATTTCTCATCAGGGGTCAAGCTGAGAAGGAGTTCAAAGTAGAAGTGGAAGCAATTGGACGAGTTCGGCACAAGAATCTTGTGAGGCTGCTTGGATACTGTGTTGAGGGAGCTTACAGGTTGGTATAACCATGAGATTGGTTTTGTTGATTCGTTGATTAGTTGAGAAACTGTTTGGCCAATCCCTGATTTTGTAGGATGCTTGTGTATGAGTATGTTGACAATGGCAATCTAGACCAATGGCTTCATGGGGATGTTGGTGAAGTCAGTCCTCTGACATGGGATATTCGAATGAACATTATTCTAGGAACAGCGAAAGGGTATGTTCATTTTATGTTGTTTCAACATATGCAAGTCTAGCAAGTTATGAATTTGTTCTTTCTTCTTTGTTTCGGATCGACTATATGCTTACTACTTGATTAATATGCAGATTGGCCTATCTTCACGAGGGTCTTGAACCGAAGGTCGTGCATCGAGATGTAAAAGCTAGCAACATACTTCTTGATCGCCAATGGAACTGCAAGATCTCTGATTTTGGACTTGCCAAGCTATTATGTTCTGAGCGTAGTTATGTTACTACTCGTGTGATGGGAACATTTGGGTGAGTTCATCTCTTTGATTCGTATCATCTTAGTTTTCTATATTCCGTCCATGGTGATGTTGATGACTTCACCATAGTACATACAAATTCAATGAAACTGTCGTTGCAGAATTATGATTGATTGAGAAAATTTTCTTCTTGCTTATTGGATTCTTCAGATATGTTGCACCAGAATATGCTTGTACAGGGATGCTGAATGAAAAAAGCGATGTTTATAGTTTCGGCATCCTTATCATGGAGTTAATAACCGGAAGAAGCCCTGTCGATTATAGTCGACCGAAGGGAGAGGTCGGTTTTGCTCGTATTCTCTGTTTATCAGTCCACATGGTGTCCAACTTTAAACTGGAGTGTGGAAATAATTGCAGGTTAATCTGGTAGATTGGCTAAAGGCCATGGTTGGTAATAGAAAATCAGAAGAAGTGGTTGATCCTAAGTTGCCTGAAATGCCAGTTTCAAAAGCTCTAAAACGCATTCTGCTGGTTGCTCTCAAATGTGTTGATCCCGATGCAACAAAACGGCCCAAAATGGGGTACGTGATCCACATGCTGGAGGCAGATGACTTGCTGTATCGTGATGTATGTATCATTTCTTTCGAACCAAGCAGTCTGTTCTTAGGAAAAGTGTAAACAAAAGCTTTATTTGCTCTCTTTTATCCAATTCTTTCTGCACCTTGTGTTTTCAGGAACGGAGAATAGCAAGAGAAGCTTCAAGCTCAAACCGTGATTCCGACCAAGAGAGTCACGCCGCCACTGCACAACTAGGCGAAAATAGTACGAGCGCTCGCGAGCAAAGTAGATGGAGATAGCAGAGCGAGCCGAATAAGCATTAGGTGACTAACAAGTTCAAGTGTCATTCAAATGTCTTCAATTGTCACCCCTTTTCCATAGGTATTGTGTAGGGTGTTTGTTGTATCTTCAATTCTAAGAAACAATAATCTGCATTTATCCATACCCTTTTTCACATAAAATCCACTTTTCAATTCAGATCAGATGTAAAATTGAACAAATTCCTTTATTATTCTTATAGAGAGCATACATATATAATTTATTTTTTAATATTCCTTTCGGTTTTTGATTGCTTGCCCCAACCTTGTGTTTCAGTGTGATTCGTGATTTATACTGAGTGGTGTTGCTATTGTTGTTAATGTCGGTTTAAAGGATTCTTCCCTTCTCATTATTTAATATATTTTTAATTAATAATTACAGATTACAAATAAAAAATATAACTGTTCATAATTTGACTTTGTCACTATCGAAGCCAGCACTGAATCATTACGATATGAGGCAAACAGTACTCGCTGACACCAAACACTCGACAACATTACTAGCTTTGAAGAATTGTGTAATTGGGGGAAGAAAAATGGACCCGGCCATGAACCAGATGACAACTACTGGGTCCGGCCTGGCCCAAAGTTAACAATTAGCCTAACTCAGCCTAATTTAAGACTCGACTTTTATAAACAAAACGACGTCAACTGAGCCAGGATGAGCTAAGTCCGATCTTAACTTGGTTCAAAAATTTTGGCCTAGTTTTGAAACACAAGGTTCCGCAATTTGGGCGCCTCAAAGCTTTATTGAATTTGACTTAGCACAATTTTTTCTTTATTTTTAATTTAAACTATAAAAATAATATATCAGACCACATCTAACAAGCTTAACCAGCTATAAGGATAATAAAGGACTCAGGATAAGAGGGACGTGGATCAATTGATCTAGATTTTTCACTTAAGACTCTCCTTTATAGGAGGAGAAATAGGCATGTTCTTATTGATGATCCTCTAGTTCTCTGGGCACAGCTCCTTGATCAGATCAATTACGGATGCCTCGCTTCCAGCGGCAGTGTGGGAGTTGGAGCTATTAGGAAATTCGAGGACTGATGGGAACCTGATGCTGAGCAGGGGGAAGCCAGTGATCAATCATCAGTTGACCAATCAAGTATGTGAAGACTCCTTGTGCGCAGAAGTATACAGGCTACGTAAGAACTTGAGAGATCTTGGAGTTCTAGATTTACTTTCTCTAGACTTTTAGGGTGGGGTCGTAGAGGCTTAGGATTAGTCTGACTAAACCATGATACTTAATGTAATTAAAAAAAAAAAGACTCACGAGCAACATGTCCATCTCCTCTATATTCTTCATGTGGGTGGGTCTCTTTCTTGGATGGCTTGTCGTCTGTTAAGACCAGACCAGCTAGCATGTGTCTATCCATTCCATGTCCACCCTGTAAAATTACATATTTAATTAATATTTTTAAAAATCACTTTAAAGATTATATCTATATTTAGTAATAATATTTTAAAATTTAAATTGATGATAAACAATAGCAACAATTTTCAGTATAATCTCACTCGCACGTGAAATTTAGAGAAGTGTAATAATACACAATCTTATTCTTAATTAATAAAGAGATTGTTTTTAAATAACTAAAAAAATAAAAATTAAATTGACTATTATATGCTAGAATATGCCAAAATTTTAATTTTTGTTAAGATTTATAATCATTATTTAAGGGTTAAGATATAATATGATATCATGCAAAAAAAAAAAAACAAAAAGCTTATACTTAGGTTTCTAGTTTTCTTGTTCATGTTGAGACTTCATCTCCGTCAAATCTTACTTCTAGTAAATTGGATAACCCTCACGACACGACACCCCGAATAGTACTAATTTGTTGTTGAAGACTAGGTTTTGATCATACTTGTCAAATACCTAGTCCTATCTCGTGGACTGTAAGCTCCCATCCCGAGCCTCATGTGAAAACCGTTACTCTTTTTTTTATTATTATTAAAGGGAAACTATAGATTACAAAACAACTACGGGAAACAGATCCCCGATACGTGCAGTATCAAAATATGTAACACCAACGTCAGAATATTCGGCCAGTTAATACATCTGTTACTCTCTCAATAGACGTGCCAATAAACAACAGACCAGTTGTGAACAATTCGTAGATACCCATGACAACAATTATTGGGGCATACCCCGATCAAATGTGGATCAACATCAAAGTCCCCTAATCCCACGATACATCCACCGAGAGGTTATATGCTAAACACCCCATTACATCTGAAAAGAAACAATAGACAAAGCAATACATCATAAATCAAAACAACCAAAGCATTAAAATTGAATAAGCATATAATTTATACACATCATATCCACCATTACATCCCAAAAAGAGGCTAGAAGCAACGTTTCAGCAAATTTCCAGTCATAGCCGAAGGGACAAGAGGCAATCCAAACTGCACCCAATGCCATAATTCAGCCGCCACCTCAACAACTTTAATTTCTAGTTAGGGAGGGTCGCTCCCCTCCTGGTCTCTTCGTTCCTTCAGCAGTACCCTTTGCCTTCAGCAAGTTCCCACTCATAGTCGAATTGACACAATCCAACCCAAAACCTGCAACAAATGAACACAACAGCTTTATTTTTTAACTTGGGAGGGTTCCTGGTCTCTTTGTTTCTTCAGCAGTACCCTTTTTTAGTTACTCCCACATTGGTTTGCATTTTATCCCCTTTAGTCAGTCCTCGGTTGGGTGTCAGCATCGCCTTACTGCCGCTCTTCGGATCTGTATAGTTGTAGTTCCCCTGGTTTCAGTTTCTGCCGCACTGGTCGTAGGGAGTTCCTTTCTCCCTTCTGTCCGAATGTGTTGGCCTCTTTCCTGGTCTAAATTGATTGCATTAGTTGGTCCCAAGTGGCCCCTCATTTGTGCAGGAATTGCTACTTCTATCCCCTGCTTGGACTTTGGACAACCTCCATCCGTATGGTCTGTACCTTTGTCCGAATAGGTGCCTTCTTTGCTGCCTCCCTCTGTTGAAGTTTCCTTCGACTGTATCTTATTGGTGCTTTTATTGCCTTTACATTCGAAAGGGTTATACCCGAATTGCTTGCAGTGGCAGCAATAGCTCGGGAAGGTCTCAAAGATCACCTTTTGTTTGTATCTTTCACCCCTCGGCAGATTAACGTCAAAACTAGTCACTGGCTGTTTGGATACATCCACTTCAACCAAAATTCGTGCATACCCGATTCTGGCTTTCTCACTGGTTATCTTGTCCGTGCAAATTGGTTTTCCTACTCGGGATCCTAACTTGGACAGTCCTTTGTCATTCCACAGCTCCAAAGGGACATTCGGAAATTTCAACCAAATTGGGACTTCCATAAAATCTTGATAGTTGAAAGCAAATCCGTGGGTGAGTTTTTTCAGCAACAAGGTTTTCCCATGTAGGACGTATGGTCCCCCTGCCAACACCTTCAGCTGGTCTTCTTCGGCAT
This sequence comes from Erythroxylum gracilipes, assembly GCA_026413385.1. Taxonomy (NCBI): domain Eukaryota; kingdom Viridiplantae; phylum Streptophyta; class Magnoliopsida; order Malpighiales; family Erythroxylaceae; genus Erythroxylum; species Erythroxylum gracilipes. The sequence goes on from JANZLC010000009.1 coordinate 22,602,253, forward strand.
CAAATTGGAAAACTATCCAACCTTGGTCATGCGGCAATTTGCGACAGTGCACTCCCCATTTTGCAATCAGCCCTTTCAGTGGTTTCTTACCCGGGAATCTCCCCGTAAAGCATCCGACAAGGCAGAAACCCCATGCTTGTTCAATTGGAATGGTGTCCTCTTCCTCCATAATTACCTCTTCCCCCACCTGAAGATATTCCAGCTGCAGCCCTTGTGTCAATTCTCGGTTGTTTTTGAAGAGGCTAGCACACGAAGCCTGGTTCTTCCCTTCGGCAGTGGCTGCGCAGACTGGAGTTGGCGTTTTGTCAAACACCTTCTGTGCGGACTCAGCCTCTTCTGAATCAACAGACTCTGTGGAACCGTCACTCCCCTCGTCACTCTCCTCACCAGCTGTGGATGCTTCTTCATCCCCCAGCTCTTCACGCCACAACACACCAGTACCCACGATTTTTTCAGTGTTCAGTAGCTTACCGTCTCTTTGCTGAAAACCCAAATGTTCTGATTCTTGAACCCGACCTTGCTGTAAAATTCGTGTGTCCGCAACTTTGTGTACTCCCGAAACCACCTTCGCTGCTCTTACCTCAACACTGCCCAGAGTCCTAGCGCGCGGTGTTGCCCTTTTCGCACCCGACTTCGCACCCTCCCTGGGTACTCCCGAAGTCGGGTGCAGGCTGCTCCCGACTTTGTTTTTCGTATTAACGAGTTGCTTCATAGAGGGGGTTGACGCCCGCACCTCTTGCACTTCCTCCTCGTCAGCACTGCCAGATTGCCTATGGGGACTCACGGCTTGTAACCCCATTACACATTCGGTCCACTTATTCTTTTTCTTGACCATGCTTCAGAGCCGATGCACCTTGTAGGATGGTACCCTGAACTCGATCTTGGATGGTATCACTACCTGCTGCAAAACACAACTCAACGCCGAATCAACCGTTAACTTTTTTTTTTTTTTGGTTGGGTTACATTAGGTATCCCGACTTTGCCGGACTAATCCTAAGTTCCTACGACCCCACCTCAAGAGCCTAGAGGATGTAAATCTGGAATTCCAAGATCCCTCAGGTTCCTACGTAGCCTGTATACTTCTGCGCACAAGGAGTCTTCACATACTTGATTGTTCAGCT
>JANZLC010000009.1:22607257-22620339 GCA_026413385.1 Erythroxylum gracilipes
CGGAGAAGTAAGAAAAGGTTAGTTTTATGTTTCGAATTTATTTCTGTTAAAGATGATTCTGTGGAAAATTTTAAATTTAATTCGCTGCGTTTAGATTCGATCTTGCGTTAATTTTCCAACAATATTATCTCAAAATGTCGACAGATTACTTGAGTCATTTCATGCATTTATTTAATCACAAAGACCAAATCTTTCTGGTCTACCATCAAACGAAATCATCTCTCTAACCATATGGCATACTTGATTACTATTAAGTACAAACAAATCCCAATACGAAGCCACCACACGCCGTTTATAAATATGTGAAATAACTTCTTTTTTTTCTATTGGAGACAAAAGGGTAGTGAAAAGGAATGAAGAGGAAGATTATGTCACCTCCTTAGGACAACGTTGAAATTTTTCTCCAAGGAGCAGACTTATCCCATAATGCAGGAGTTGAAACGATATTGCAACTTGCATTTTAGCTTCATATCATATGCAGGTAATAGCACATGTTTTTATGGAAGCTTTTGTTGAATCTTACGTACCGTTATCCATAAAAAGAATGCCAGTTCGAAGGAATTCTGGAATAGGATGATGTGAATCAAAAACGGCGCAACGTTGGGTTGGTTGAACCAAAAGAATCTATCTGAAGGTTGAACAACCAGGTCTCCTTTCGCTGCCACATGTTTCTCAGCAACCTCACGAGCCAACTGGGTAATTACATGTTCCAGTTTAGTGCCCACGGCTAGTAGGAGCTGTTAAGGTAAAAAAAGGAAAAGCAACAATTCTGAAATTTAGATAAACTCTCTTTTGAATCCATTTCATGATCTGATGATCATGATTTGGATTTGGAGACCAGGTAGAAGCATCAAAAAAATGTATAGGTAACTCAAGGGGTGTGGTTGAGTGGCAAGGGACTCATCCACCCTTAATTAAAGGTCAGGGGTTCGATCCTTGGCTTTGGGTATGGAGCAGCTTTAAATCCTTGAGTCAGCTGTCCCACCCTGTGAGGTGCCTTCCTATCAACGAGGGGATTAATCACTAGGTCCGCTGGTGGATACCCTGGTCAAAGACCAAAAAAAAATGTATAGGTATCACATCTAATATCAAAAGAAAAAAGCATTACGCATGGATCTTTTCCATCACAACTTTGGTCATCCTCATCGTCCTCGTTATTATCATCATCATATTCCAAAGTCTCACATTGAAACAGAATTTGAGAGGGTCTGATAATATGCAGCCTTTCTCCTACAATATAGAGAGACTGTTTTCAATAAGCCTATATGCATATATGATATGATGCGCTACGAGTCTTCCCTAATCAGTGACCTAAGAGTGTAGCAATCCTGCAGTTTTTATTGATATATCATATAAACGGCAACTTTGATGTTATTGATATATCATATAAACGGAAAAATCAATTAATTGTAAATTTTTTTTAAAAAAGGATAAGTTGGTTCGGGTAGGGTTGGCCCGTGAGCCACCCATCCAGTGATCCAGTGGGGCCCGGCCAAGAACGGCCCGGACACGACCCTACCTAATGACATCCTACTAGAAGGTGGTGCAACAGAATACTTAAATCGAGTACATTAAAGTTAGATTAAAGTTTAATTAAAACGGTGGTCTCACATTTAATAAAAAATTAAAAATTTCTTTTATTTAATTAAAATAGGGATCCTACGGACCTCGGCCCAAAGTTAACGGTCACATAAAACCCGATTCGATTTCTCCATTCATCTCTTTCCACGTGTGAAATCTGTGACCGATATTTTATGACAGTCAGTGACTGGCACATTTCTCATCCTCCTGTTGCATAAGAAAACAACGTCTACCTAACGAAGTCTCCTTTTAGATAAAAAGGTCGGAAGTTGCAAGGAAGCAGCAGTTCAATCTACGCGTCTGAAATTTTCAAGGAAATTTCCTATCGCTAACGAGTACTCTTCCTGGTACGAATCTGTCAGCACTTCCTTTTTCCTTCAAAATTTTTGTTTTATACCTTTAAATCTGCGAAAAAGCAGATGAATTGTCGACGGGGTCTTCACGGAGTGAAGATCGAGGACTGTTTTTGGCTCTAGTTTTTTCCTTTTTTATATATATAATAAAATTAGGCTGAGTTTTTGAGAATTTGCGGGGTTTCGATTCAATTTTCCCCGTAATCTGATTTTGATACGTGAATTTAACATTTAGGTAGGGTTATATCATTCGATTTGCTTTACTTGGTTGTGTTTTGTTTGAATGGATGATGAATTGTAGATCTTTTGAATGATCTATGGATTAAAGTGGTTTCCTTTAAAAGAAATTTCCAGCTTTTCCATTTTTTTTTTTGGGGAAAGCTGTAGATCTTGATGGGTTTTATTTTGTTGATGATTTACTGGATTTTGTGTGTACCATGTACCTAAGCTATTGCTAGTAATTTTATTTTGATGCTTAGATATGGGGCTGATGAATTTGTTTTTATGTAATATCTTGTAGTGAATAAACAAAATGAGTCGGCCACAGGATCCACACCGCCCGTTCTTTCCATTTGGAAACCCTTTGCGGATGATATCACCAAAGAGCTCGCATCTATCTCCTAAGCTTCTCTCGCTATTGCATGCTTTTGAGGGAACTTTGGCTGAGAGGTTGAGAAAGCTTAATCCAGAAAACAAGGATGATGTTTTTACCTTGGCGTGGTTGAAATCGACTATGGCATCACTTTGTGAGACTCACACTGACATAAAAACCCTTATTGTGGACCTTGAGCTTCCTGTGACTGACTGGGATGATAAGTGGATAGACATGTACTTCGACATCAGTGTGAAGTTGCTTGATATATGCATTGCTTTAAGCTCTGAGATCTCGAGACTCAACCAGGGTCATCTCTTGCTTCAATGTGTTCTGCATAGTTTGGAATCGGATACATCAGAACGATTTACACGGGCCCGTTCTTCTCTTGATACATGGAGACAGCACATATCTTCGAGAAATCCTAGAGTTAAGAATGCTCATGCCATATTAGACAATCTCGTGGAGTCAATGGATTTGCCAAAGGTTAAGAACTCAGCCAAAGGAAAAGTGTTGATGCGAGCAATGTATGGAGTTAAAGTAGAGACCGTGTTTGTGTGTAGTATTTTTGCTGCTGCCTTCTCAGGTTCAAAGAAATCTTTAGATTTGGACATTCCTGATACAGTCTTGTGGTCCCAAGCATATTCTGCTTTGCAAACTAATGTGTACGGGGGAATTAAGGAGTTATCTTCTGATGAAAAATTTATCTTGTTGAAGGAATTGGATTCTGTTGATGCCGAGGTGAAGAAGCTGTATCCCATGGTCCAAGACGGAATTGAATCAACTGAAGAGGAAGCATTTAAAAATTCTATTTCAGGTTTGAGAAGGGTGTCTGAGGAACTTTCTCAAGGGCTCGATTTTCTAGCCAAGGAAGTGGATGGATTTTTCAAAATAGTTTTAACTGGTCGTGATGCTTTGCTTTGTAAATTGAGAGACTCTGCTAATGTGACTGACCCAATGCTAGGGTGTAACGTAGAAAAGCAGGCTGTGAGATAATATGTTTGAGTTAGTTGTTCATCTGTATACAAATATTTCAGGAGTAAGATGTTTTCTTACTGATAATATCTTGTGTCTTTTACAGTATTCTGTGTGCTGTGATGCATTTGTTTCGTACAAGTGTAATAGTTCTGTAATCTTGATCAATATAAGAAAGTGTTTTGTCATATTGTTGACTGTACTCAGTTTGTTTATGTTTATACCCTTATTGTCATTTATCCCATAGATTCAACGTGAAAAGATCGATAGCATTCTTTGTTCTTTAGATTGTGTTGTTAATTGAAACTGTATGTTCATGAACATGTTCCTTCGGATGTTGATCATGGTATTGAAAGCAGATATTTGACTTTGAGTTTCTTCTCATCGGTTATCGGTAGGTGCACGATTATCCTACATCTGCGTACTCAAGCTCTCAGGTACAAGAAATTTGATGTTTGCCAAGATTAGTTAAGGTGAAGACGTTAATGGATTGTTCATTGTGGTTGGATGTCATGTTTCTGCCTGTAACGTACATGGCCAAGTACTATATTTTTCTGGGAAGAAATCTGATCATAACTTTTTGATGTTGTAGGAGGAAGTTTCTTCTCATCAACTGAGAAATTCACGTGGTAAGCACCATTCAACCACCTTTTTCGTCCACCCCTCCTCATCTCATTAATTGTCTGACCACGAGCTTGTTTCTAGATTCATGCTTTATAAATGTGGATTGTTGACGCAACAAGTATGGCTTTATGAGTTATTTTGAGTTTAGCTTTTCTTGTGGGGGAAGAACTATAACTCCTAGCTTTTTAGACTTTAGTGCATGCACTGAAGCATTTTGAAGTCACACTCCCATGTAACTGCACCACCCAACATCAATGAGGTTTGGGATTTTACTCGAATGACAAGTCTTTCTGGTTTCACGTACCACCTTATTGTGGCCAGCTTCATGATGGGCGTGAGACACAAGATACCTCCTTTTTGATTCAGATTCTTACCTAAGTTGATGGTGGGTTTGGCACTCATGAGGCTTCAATAGATACTCTTCGGTTAGAGTTTATACTTCAAAACATACTTAACAAATTGTTTCTTTATAATAGAGTTTATAATTTGTTATAAATTATCGAGAATATATAATAATTTGTTAATCACATGCTAAATGCCAGAGCTTCCAAACACAATTAAACAATAAAGATGGCAATGGACTGATCATGAGCTTAAATTCAGGTGTTTTCAATGAATCAATTTACGACTTGTAGGCCTAAATTTAGGTATTTTTGATGGGTCATGCCTAGATTGATTAGACACCTAATTTTTTACTGTTTTGTTTAGAAGAGTTAGGTCTCAGGCAGACTTGAGTCTGGACAATTTAAGTACGAACTCTATTAAAAAAAGACATTTTATACTTTTAATTTTAAAAAATTAGCGAGACAATTGTAAGAAAAGGAAAAATGGATAGAGTAAAATGTGGGTTCTTACATACACACTTGCACACGAGACTTTATAATAATTGTTAAATTGCAATTTATTTAAATCGTTCTTGATTATAATTGTCATAATTATTAAAATACTTTTAACTATTACAAGTTCTATGTTGTCCTCGTTCTTTATTATCATAAAATATTCTTTTAAGAATTAAATTCCAAATTATCTTTAAATTTTTACATTTCTTATTTTACCTTTTAATTAGGCTTGATATGGTTTGAGGTAGTTGGGCCCAAGCCTGAGCCAGACTAGGTTCGAGGTAGTCAAGCCCCAGCTTAAGTCCAACTTGACCTTCTCGACTTGATTTTTTTATTTTCTGAAGTTAAAAATAGTTAATGACGTGGAAAATTTTCAGCCTGAACCTGACTGGATGCGAGGCATCTAAGCCTGAACTCGAGCTCGACTTGGCTCTACCTAATTTGATTTTTTTATTTTTTTAATTGAAAATGGAAATAATGTTTTTTTCCTTATAGTCATTACGTCGAGGTCTAATCAACTAAGCCTAATTCGTTAATCTCGAGCTGGGCCGAGCCTCATTAGGCCCATGCCCAAATGCCATCTCCAACAAACCTTGTTTTGATATTTTGTACACATCAATTAGAATCATTCAAGTCATGTTAAATGATCTTTTTAACTTTAAACTTAATTAAAATTCAATAAATTTGAATTTTATCTGTTAATTCGTCATGACCATCCCCAATTACGATAATGGAATAAAAATATATTAAAATTTAGCATTAAATATTTAGATTAACACAGCCCGTTAAAGGCCGAGGTTGACCAAGTCACGAGGATTTGGTACATGAGAAAACCACCCACGTGTTGGCGTCCACGTCAGTCATCAAACTGCAATATTATTATTTTCACAATTCTTATCTAACTAGTCACCAATATCATTATTTAATTCCGCCTTTTAATTTTTTAATTCTAGTCTTTAAAATGCAATTTGACTTTTTTACGTTCAATGGTTGAATTGACTCTAAATGACCTTTTAAAAGAGTTAAGTCCATTCAAACTAGTTTAAATTATATATTTTAAATAAAGTTTTTAATAAATTAATATTACACTTTAATATATAGAAAAATTAATGTATTCATTAAAAGAGATTTTTTATTTTGTAGGAGTCTGAGAAGAGTCATGATATACATAACCTTTTTTTATATTTTTACGAAGAAAATGTTTTTGTGACTTAAAATTATAACTTTATTATGACAAAGAAACAACTTTACCGATTGCTTCAAGACTCACAATTAAAATTCTATTTTAAGTTATAAGAAAAAAGAAAAAGAGACAAGTAAGAGTGACGTGATTGGATTAATTACGAACCTCTCGTTTCCAGCGACAGTATGAGAGTTAGAGTTACTAAAAAACTCGAGACTGTTGGAACTTAATGTTGAGCAGGATCAGTGATCAATTAGCTACTAACCAATCAGTACGTAACAACTCCTTATATACAAAAATGTACAGACAATCTGAGAAATTTTGAGATTCTAAATTTACTTCTTTTAGGATTCTTGAGATATGATCTTAAAGGTTTAGGATTAGTTCAACGAAAATCGGGATACTTAATGTATATAAAAAAAAAGAAAAGGAAAAGTGGGTGACAAAGAGATTGATGAATAATCATCACACTAGCCTATAGTTAAACGACACCAAATCAAATCAAAAAATAAATGAAAGTACAAAAGAAGAGAGCTTTATGAAAAAGTCGTATATATTCACGAGACGCAAGCTCTTCCAGTTCAAAAGTTCACATTAAGTGTGAAGTGAAAAGAAATGTCAAGTTACTTTACACCTGCCGATGCGTCCCCTCCAATTTAGTCTCTCGCTCTTCAACTTCAACTCAGCTAATCGCCTGTCTGTGTGTGTGTTCTTCAGAATCTGTTAAGCTTCGAGCGGTTAAGTGGATCCGATTTGGATCCAAGTATGTCAACGGAGCCGAGCTTTGGCTCGGGGGAGCATCACATCAGAGGCACGCCGACTCACGGCGGCCGTTACGTTCAGTACAACGTGCACGGTAACCTTTTCGAGGTCTCCAGGAAGTACGTGCCTCCTATTCGTCCCGTAGGTAGAGGCGCGAACGGCATCGTTTGGTGAGTTTCTTGCGCTTCGTTACTACGTCTTGTTTTAGCTTCTTTAGCTCTTGTGATGAATATCACGTTGAGAAAGATTTGGTCCTTGGTTTTGCGGTTCTTGATCTAGAGAGGTGTTGATTATGTGAGCTTCGTTTGACTATGGTCTTAGTTTATGAGGTTGCTTAAGATAATTTAACAGATTACTCTATAGGCAAGTCAGTTAAGTATTAATCATATGATCATGGAGGTTGCGGTTATTTGCTTTGGATTTTACAACAAGTAATTTAACATGTAAGTAACTTCGATATGATTCTGAAGAAAATGGTTTGAGTCGTTTTTGTTTATTCTGTTTTGATGAGAATTCAGATAGCTGTTAGTGATATGGAGTATGTAGTAGACCAGTAGTTACAAGTCCCATGCATTTCACTAAATATCTGTGTTATCAATAATGTGAAGGAAGATATGACTTTTGGTTTCCTTCAGTGCTGCCGTGAATTCTGAGACTCGTGAGGAAGTAGCCATTAAGAAGATTGGTAATGCGTTTGACAACCGGATAGATGCTAAAAGGACTTTGAGAGAGATTAAGCTTCTTCGCCACATGGATCATGAGAATGTAAGATTGTTTGCTTTAGCTATTTTTCAGATTTACCAGTGTTCATGGTTGAGAAGTATTACCGACTGCTACAATTCTAAGTTGTTGGAAACTTTTTCGTTTTCTATTGTAATTTGATTATTGAGAAATTGACTATCAACTTTCTGTTGCCGTTACCTTGTTCTTTGTTGAGAGGATTGTGGTTTTCTGACTGATTGTTCTGTTCATTGCAGGTTATTGCTATCAAAGACATCATTCGACCTCCCCAGAAGGAGAATTTTAATGATGTTTATATTGTTTATGAATTAATGGATACTGATCTTCATCAAATAATAAGGTCTAATCAACAATTGACAGATGATCATTGTCGGGTTGGCATCATTGATTTCACACTAAATTTGCTACGTCTTTATTTACATTGGGGAATCTGTTTTATTTGGTTATTGGACATTCCTACTGATTTATTCAATATTTTCGGAGCTTGTAGATTATTGTTGGCTGCAAATGCCATGATCCACTATGAAGCTAGAATAGATTCTTTCTCGGGATGATACTATGCCTCTCCATAACTGTCAATATATAATTTTGATCTTGCGAGTTTGAACTGCTGGGTCGAGGATGGGGGTGGGGAGTAGGAGAAGTGTTAACAATGCAAAATATATTTTAATAAAGACCATGGGAGTTATTGGGGTCACGATAAGAGTAACATGTTCTGCAGAACAATATGCACAATAATCAATTTCGAATGGTTGTTTTAAAGATTGATGCAGAGCTTTGTGGTCAGCTATCATGAATTGACCTCAAAAGCTGCTTTTTTCTCGTTTAGGAACTCATGCTGGAAGTCGACCAGAAATGGTCAGGGAAGATTTCATGATGCTATGACAGTCCCCTTTTACTGCGTACTCACTTTAGCATTTTTTTTCCTTATAATGAGTCACAATTAGGGATAACTGTTGGGACCAGCTACTGTCTAGCCCATTTTTAATACCATGTGCTTCCTTTCTTCAGATTTATCATCCTTTCTCAACTCTGCATGTGAAATTGCATACTACCCTAGACATAGATGTAGATAATGCTTATGTGACTATACTTTACTGCTGGATTACATGTTTGAACTTTCAGCAAGTAATCTATTTAAAATTTTTTGCAGTACTTCCTCTACCAATTTCTGCGAGGACTCAAATATGTACATTCAGCCAATGTTCTGCATCGTGATTTAAAGCCCAGCAATTTGCTTTTGAATGCTAATTGTGACCTGAAGATTGCGGACTTTGGCCTCGCAAGAACAACATCTGAAACAGATTTTATGACCGAGTATGTTGTTACTCGTTGGTACCGGGCACCAGAATTACTTCTCAATTGTTCAGAGTACACTGCAGCCATTGATATATGGTCAGTGGGTTGCATATTCGGTGAAATCATGACGAGACAACCTTTATTCCCTGGAAAAGACTATGTTCATCAGCTGAGACTTATCACGGAGGTATTTTCTTTCTGGCTATTCAGCAAATATTCTCCAAAATAATTATATCCCTTCTATGAATATACAAGATTTCCTTGTTCTTTTGTTTAATGATACCTATATATGTTGTGGACTTATGACAAAGTTTTTGTTTTCTTCATGTCTCGTTGTTTGAAATTTTGATGCAGAATGCTTTTGGCCTTTTCTCGTTAAATTTTAAAAATGAAACTTTATCTCTATTTCCCTATTCCTGTTTTTGGCTATTGTGAGTGTCTGGTGGGGACTGCATGACCATGGAATCTGTATATGGAATTGGGTTATAGCATTGATATCTCAATTGCAAATACCGGAATATTTAGGTAGAAGAGTTTTCTACTGAAGGTTCCATAATGCACCATTTTCATCTGGTCCTTTCGTTATAGATTTTTGGAAAATGAGATTTCTCGTCCCCAGTATGACATTAACAATTTTACTTGGAAAATTTACTTTGCCGTCATTGCACAAGGCTAATTTGTTTACACATGCGTGAAACTTCTAATACAATTTGATAGTGTTGAAATGTAAAGGCATGCCTTCCCAAGTGGATCATGTTGAATTTGGCTGCTTACGCATTTGTATACTTGCTTCCAAAAGCTCATAGGTTCTCCAGATGATTCCAGCCTCGGATTCCTACGAAGTAACAATGCTCGAAGATATGTTAGGCAATTTCCACAATACCCAAGACAAGATTTTGCTGCTAGATTTCCTAATATGTCTTCTGGTGCTGTTGATTTGTTAGACAAGATGCTGGTCTTTGACCCACACAGGCGGATTACCGGTAAATTGAAATACTACTGAATTTGTATGATTGTTTAATGCATTGCTAACTGCGTTAGATTGGAATTTCGTGATGAATATCATCTTTTTGTGGACTTTCAATCAGCTGTGGCATTTTCCATCATTTGCAAGTGCTTAAATTACTGAACAAAATGTGAAGCATTGTCCATACTAAATTGAATTTGAACTTATATATAGAAAAAACTATTTAGTTCATTCTTTTAGTTCCACAAATCATACTAAATTGAATCCGGACTTTTATATAGTAAAAACTAAAAAAGTCAAAAAGTTAACATACCTAGTGCACAAGACACCTCGCGGGGGTCTTGGGGGGATCAATATGTACGTAACATTTTTTTTGTATTTTTTACAAAGAGACTTTCTGTGACTTGGAACTTGTGACCTTATAGTTACAAAGGAGCAACCACCCTCATAGTAAAAACTATTTAGTTCAATGTGTTAGTTCCATAAATCATACTAAATTGAATGTGGACTTATTTATAGTAAAAACTTTTTAGTTCAATCTTTTAGTAGCATAAGTCTTTTTGTCCAAGTGTCTGAGGGATAAGCTTTTTGATTATAAACTAGAATCTGATGTTTCCCTGATTTATTTTCAGTTGATGTGGCTCTTTGTCATCCATATTTGGCACCGCTTCATGATATCAATGAGGAGCCTGTTTGTCCTCGACCGTTCAGCTTTGATTTTGAACAACCCTCATTTACTGAAGAAAACATCAAGGAACTCATCTGGAGGGAATCTGTAAAATTCAATCCAGATCCTTGAGAATCATCAGATGTTGTGTTGTATACACGTAGGACTAGGAATGTACTCCATGATTCCAATTTAATGTTATTGTATAATCAGTCAGATTCTCCAAGAAATCTGAAGAACAAAAGATCAAAGAGCCCAGTGTCACTAATGTCAGCAGGAGAGCTTCTTTCAGCTGCGATATAAGATCCACTTTGTAATATTCAAACATTTCAATATAAGAGTAGTCAGTAGCATTATGCTCAAGGAAAATTGCATTTGCCGGTTGCTGTAATATGTCTGTTCGGCAAGCGCCTGATTCTGCACTTCACTTAAACTCGGATTTCTCCGATATCCGTCCTGTTCTGGAGTGGGCAAGGCTGTGAGATCCAATTTTATCAGTTCTCCATTTCTGTAACATATCTGTACGTGAAGAATTTCTTTGATTTAGTAGGTAATAACAGCTCTCGACCACTGACATGGCGAAGCTAAAATCTGTAAATATTGCTTCTGATAAATTGTGTTATTATTAGTCTACTTCCAGTGTCGAGCATGATTTTATCATTTGGTCCATGGCATTTTGTTTGTTTGTATGGTTGTACCTGAATTCGGAGAGTCGGATCTATCTAAAGATCTCGCCCTTTCTATGACACAAATCTCAACTCTATCCATTGTCGTTGCGCAGAGGCTTCAGAACTTGAGTATACTAGAATCATGGAAATGGAAGCAGATGATAAATTGTCTTGCTATTAGTCTACTTTCAATGTTGAGCATGAATGTTTCATTTGGGTCTATGGCAATTTGCGTATGACAGGGTTCGGAGAATCGATATATCGGTAGACCTTGCACTTTCGCTAACACAAATCTCATCTCTAACTATTAATGTTTGTGCAGACGTTTCAGGACTTCTGTGTTTACTCAATCCTGGAAATGGAAGCAGAAAAAGATGGACCATGATGTGTTGTTATTAGTAAGATGTGTGACTAAGTCAAGCTAGAATATATTGCTTGTCCAAACTTAGCATATACACTGCTAATAATGGAAGTTATATAATTTTTTTCAAGCTTCAGGCCCTATATGCTGTAAAGACTAAGTTATACATCACATATAGGTCTTTCTGTAAAAGCACTTTTGGAGCTTCACTGATTCGATTGGTAAATTATCAGGAGGGAAAGCACAGGCTGTAACCTTCGCAGGCCCTTGATCACGTAACAAATCACAAGCTCGAGGACTCACCTTGCTGGAGATTCCTTCAACATCAGTGCAAGTCCAAGCCACCTTCTTGGCCTTAGTAGCCATTCCAATTGTGACATTGGATATGCAAATTTCCTTAAAAGGGTCACCTGAAATGCCCTCCAATCTGGCAGCTACGTTGACATCATCAGCAACCATGTCTCTGTAATTGATCCCCTGAATCACAGGTAATGCATGTGGATCGAAGTTTTTATCTGCATGAGAACCATAGTTTCCTGTAATCCAAAATGCCCATTTCATGGTGTGCATGGTCATTCTTCTCACGTATATGTCCTTAACGTACCCTCCTCTGCCTATAGCTGTTTTGATCCTGACACCTGATTCTGTGTTAATGGCTGTGATGTCCTCTGCTCTCACGTCCTCGATCCCACCTGACATTTCGCTTCCTAATGCAATTGTGGCACTTGTTGGAGATATGCATGTTAGACGTCTGATGATCAACTGCTTTGTGGGCATTCCATATGCAATTCCATACTCGTCCCAACCACTCTTCACTGCCACACAGTCGTCTCCAGATACGATGTAACAGTCTTGGATTTTCACGTTTGTGCAAGAATCTGAAACATCCAGAGTAAGTTAACTTTCAAGAATTCTCAACTTTCTTTTAAGGTATTTACAGATTATGGTGCTGATGGAAGTTGGTTGGAAGAAAAACATGCCTGGGTTGATGCCATCGGTGTTTGGAGATTTGACAGGAGCAATAATTGTAATTCCTTGCACCAGTATATTGCTGCAACGCCAGAATTTTTAAGGTAAAGAACAATAAAGAGCTTCTAATTTTGTCACCAATCACTTTAAAAAATGTACAACAAGAATTAGGTATGATATCAAATTGAGTCTCAAGTCAGTTAATGAGTATGTTGCTATAATGCTAATTCTTTTAGAAAAAGAAAATTAAAATCTTCAAATTTTGTCATCAAGCGGGTCCGAGTTTAGATCTAACTCTGCTTAAACTATCAAAACGGTATTAATAAGGACAATTTTTAAAACAACATTGTTTTAAGGTAGGGATTAAGCTATTTGGACCTTTTAACTCTCATCTCGTGTTGACCATTATGCCTAAGTCTAACTCGAAGTTTAATTAACTAATATATAGCTCATTGATTTCATATTTAATCGAATTCAAGTCCATATACTATCTCGAGGAAA
>JANZLC010000009.1:22643587-22654842 GCA_026413385.1 Erythroxylum gracilipes
ATCATTTTCTGAGTCATTTATATGCAAACATGTTCAAATTTCCATATCAATTTAACCCTCTTCAACACTTCCTTCTTTTCTGGTTAGGGAATTTGAACAGCTAATTTAGATCCAACCACGATGAGACAATGCTTACACATTATGGAACCAACAACTACAACAGATGCTGGCAACTAACAAATGTCTCACCTATTTAGCATACAACCAAATCCCCAAAACAGATCAATCTACAAACCAGTTCATATCATCTCCTCTAAAACTCGTGAACCATCAAAACACAGAAAAGTAAATAAATCTTCCAACAAGATCCTTCTTCCCGAAAGCAAAAGTAAGAAACTTGAAACCCCAGAGATGAAGGAAACTCAAAAAACCCAGTGGACATGCATTGCTGGTAATGAACAAAAAGTGGGTCTTCGGGTCAACGAGAAAATGAATCAATCGAGTGATGTAAGAGGGACAGAGAGTAGAGCAAGCAGTTCTGGGTTAGAAGAAGAAGACAATGTACAACAGCATTTGCACAACCAGAGAAACGCCAAGCAAGGAAGAGCGACATTTTTCCAGCATAAAATAAAAAACTTACTTGAATGCCGAGACGAACGTGTTGGGGAAGAAGGGCAGCGTGCTAAAGAGAAGCTGCGAGACTTGACGATTGAGAGGGAGGAGTGATTTTGTGAGGGAGAAGGGGGGCGTACTTTGGAGAACCAAACGAGTAGAGAGACGAGTGGGGTAAAAACAATTCGGAGACAAGGACAAACGTTTTTGTCGTTCGATTTTTTTGTCTTTTGTCCCCGCTAACAAGTACAGCAACCAAATACTGCGTTAACGTGCATAGTTTCAGAGACGTTGAAGCGACAAGGCACGAAGGGTGTGAGATGGTTTGTTATGGGAGATGATGATACGTTCTTTGTTCCAGATAACTAGCTCAGGGTTCTTTCCAAATATGATCATAATTAGTATTATTACATCGGAAGTGTATCAGAGAGTCACTTGCAGAACATACGATTTTCTTATCAAATGGCCTATGGAGGTGCTGGTTTTGCCATTAGTTACCCATTAGCTCAAGCACTTGCCGAGATGCAGGATTGGTGCATCAAGAGATATCCAGCTTTGTACGGTTCTGATGACCGGATTCACGCTTGCATGTCTGAGCTCGATGTCCCTCTTACCGAAGAACCAGGATTTCACCAGGTTCGTTGTTTCGTCCCCCATCTTGAACTTTACGCGATACTCTTCTGTAACTCTGTTTCCTGTTGTGATCCTGATTTCTGACGAGATATTATCGATTTCTTTTTATCTTCTTATCAGTTTGATTTGTACGGAAACGTGTTCGGGATTCTCACAGCACATCCTGTGGCACCTTTGGTCTCAATGCATCATTTGGATATCGTTGATCCTATATTTCTTGAACTGAACAGAATCACTGCTCTTTAGAAGCTATCAGATCCAATCAGACTCGACTCTGCTGCTCTAATCCAACAATCCATTTGCTACGAAAGAAGCACTAAATGGACAGTATCTGTATCATGGGGTTATGCCGTTCAAATCTTCCAGGAAATACTGAAGCCTCGAGACATTGAAATACCATCGAGGACATTCCTCCATTGGCACCGAGCTTCTGATCCCAAAGGCTATGCCTTCAACACTCGAGCAGCTTAAGGCGCAACACTTGCCAAAATCCTTTTGTCTATTATTTGTCTTCAGCTATTAATGACACCATTAGGAACAGAACAGCTAGTCAGTACGTAATTCATCAGGGTGCAAACTCGGATTGCAACTGGGATATGCCAAAACCTGCTCTGATTTACAGAGTCAAGGTTTATAAAAAACCTGACGAGCATTTATGGGACAAGGTAAAAACGTTTGTGTAATATTTTTTGAAAAGTCTCGCGTACGTCTACTTCTGGTGACTGATAAAGAGTTTTGGTTTCTGAGTGTTGAACAGGCTCCGAGAAGAAATTGTTGCAAGGTCTTACCGAGAAAGGATAAGTTCACCTTGTTAGTTGAAGTTTGCGTATGCAGAGAAGGTGAAGTTATTGAATTCAGGTGACACAATACTGTGAAATAGGTTCCTCATTTATTCTTTATGATTCTTTTTCTTTTCACAAGATGAGTTCATACCACGAATCCACAGTTTGAGTTCTTGAAACTTTGATCTTTAAAAAAAAATAAATTATTTCGTCACAAACTTCTGCATCTGGAAATTCAAAGATCACAAATTACTAAACTTGTATCAAAGATCACTAATTTGTCTTTTCACTGATTTCCAGAGTGCAAGAGGTGAGATCACAAACTGAAGCAATTAGATGATAGTAACCTCATTCACATTAAACAGAAAGAATTACAAACGTAAATAAATAAAATTCCAAGAGCATGCAAATCATATGAGAAAGTGTGTAAATTGTCATTGATCGTTACACATCTTATCTGAGTTTCAGATGCTTTGTCCACATGATCATCAACATAGTTCACGAATAAAAAAAAAGGTAAACTGAAGACAATATGTGCAAGAAGGAAAACTCCAGTTCATTACCAAAAGATGGAAGACGGAATTCCCGCTTGCCACCATCTTTTTATTTTTTGCGTAAACAAAAGCCAATTCTTGCAACGTGACTAGCTGGCAAAACCATCCTTTTGAATCCTAGCAACTGTGGTATGGGCATATCACGTCACTCCTTCCTTTACTGTGGACCTTTACAGGAGTTACAAGCAAAACTATGACATCTTCGATCTCAAAACCAAACAAAAACCAAACCGAAAAGGAATTTGTGTGCAGTCTGCTGACCAGTTGTCAAATAAACAAGTAGCATCATCTCCAGCCTTCTAACTTCAACCTTTTAATTGAAACAGCAAGTAACTTCCCATCTTGGAAACTCATTCAAGATGTATCAATTGAAGTATGGTCAAACAACGTTTCCTATAAGAATAGATAAACAGAACAGAAGTTAAGAGATAAACAAGGAGAGTAAGAGGATGAAGATGAAGGAAAATGGTGTATAGAAACGCAGATTTGTTCAAAAAATAACCATAAAGCAAAAGCTTTACAGATTTAGCATCAACTCTTCAAGTCAGTAAATACCACTCTAATCAAGAAAGTCACAGGCAGGATAAATATTTGTTACAAGGTCTCTTCCCCCATTATTCTTCCAATTCTTAGGAGAATCAGCCACATAGTGGCTTATAATAAGATAATTATTGAAGACAGCAAGGCATGTCAGTTAATAGGAGGATAAACTCGTGTTGCTTGTGGGGCACAACAGTCAGTTTTTAGCCATACCTGATCGCACATAGGGCAGGTTTCACTCCTTTCCATCCATTCCAAAAGGCATGAAAGGTGAAATTGATGGTCACATTTCGTAATGAGTTTGGGATTCTCAGTATCATATTCTGCAGAATGAAGCAGCAAGAGTTTAGGTTTGGCACTAAACATGAATCTAAATCCTCAAACTTATAGGTACTACTTCACCTTCAAGACAAATGGGACAAGCATCCTCTTCTTCTGTTGCTGACATCACAGAGTCATTTGGCTTTGATGTTTCAGACTTCCTTGGGGAGACAAGCAAGGAACTAGTGTGAGTTTTCAAGTCTGATTCTGCGAGATCTTCTGTTGCTAAAGTTTCAAAACTACTGCAACTAATCGTATCTCGAACAGTTTCAGAATCAGTTGATTGTGGATATCTTGGAACTAGGTCATAGGGCAAAGGTGCAGGAGGTGACCGGAAAGTATCCGGAGATTCTGTATTAAGATTTAATTCAACTAGAAGACCTGCAGTAAATGCAGAAACAGCCCCACTGCGAGATGTTAAGGGCCCATGCTCTTCCAAAGCCGATGGACACTGCAAAGAAAGTACTTGTCAGCCATCAAAATTTGCCAGAGATTTAATCATGAATAAAAAGATTCCTCATTTTTCTTTATGATTCTTTTTCTTTCAGGAGATGAGTTAAAACCACCAACGCCCAGTTAGAATTCTTGAAATATTGTATCTTGAAAATCACCAAGACAAGTGGCTGTATCAAATGCTCCAGTTCCAAATAAAATATCCATCATTTTACTAAACCAGATATAGCTGCTTATACATAAAATACAAAAAAATAATAAGAAGGAAAGATCCAGCAGATGTATACGGGGAAAATGAGGAATCACTAACATAATAGAACACAGGTGTTCCACGAAGATGGGGTTTCCTGGAAGAACAACAGCAACCTCCCATTCCCGCCAATAAGTTCTTTTATCAAAGTAATGCCACTGATGATGATGAATGGTTTCCTGGTATCTGTCATGAAAGGATGGTCAAAAGAAACACATAGTTACCACTTACCAATCGTATAATTTATCACAAAATCTGACACTTAATGAGTAAGATATTAGCACTCATCAGCCAAATTGAAAGAAAAAGAGATATATAAAACAAAAGAACAAACTTGCCAGTCTGGGAATATGTAGCAACTAATTGAATTCTTGAAAAACTAGTGAACTATATTCATCGCATAATATGTACCACAAATATTCACGATTAACATTTAGTAGGAAGATACTCGAAAACCCGAACGATTGAGCTCATTACAGTAAAAGAAAAATCTCAGATAGAAACAAAGAATTGCCAAGATGATTAATCAAACTCTCAAAATTACAGCACGCACAAATTGGTACCAAAGCACCATACACACAAAGCTACAAATGATGCATTTGGGCTTATTATGTAGTCCTCAGATAACCAGATAAGTAGCAAGCAAAGTTACAGATGTCAATAGACGAGTTAAAGCAATCAAATTGAGAACCACAAAACAAACGCAGGTCCGGATATCTACAACACAACCAATTCCATCAAAAGAACAAAAAATGCAACTTGTAACAGAAACAACGTCAAGTAAACAAAACACAATTCAATTGCAATACCCTACTGCGTAAAAGCTAACATAAACGCCGAGGAGGGCGAGAACAATCTAGTAAAAGCTACAAAATTTGATGATAAGTTACATCATATACCAAAAAACGTTAAATGGGTCATCGAAGAAAGAGGCGTCAAGATGAGAAACTCACCTCCAGGAAGCAAAAGGCAAAGGAGGAAGATTGAAAGCAAAGCAACAACCTTCTTGTATTCTTGTACTTGGTGTTTTCCTTTATACTTTGTCTGCCTAGTCCACTAGTTTCATGGCCGGTCGATGCTTGTTTTTCAACGTCCTTGCTGTACCAAATGACACGGGCTAATTATTACACTCGATCATCCTGTGTGTTTGCATCATTTGTATTTCAGCTTCAAATTTTTTAAGGATATCATTTGGGTTCGGCTCAACTTGGCCGAGGTCAACACGCCAAGCTTAGATTGAATAGACCTCAATTAGGTTTTGAATCGAACTCGAGCTTTGGTTGTCCAAGTTTACTACAGCTCGAAGCTAACAATTATAAAGAAAATAAATATTATTATTTTTTATTTTTAAAATAAAAAATTAGGTTAAGTTAAGTCGAGTCAAGTATGAGCTCAAGCTTTGGCTCGACTAACCAGAGTCAATAGAGTCTCGGGCAAAACCCAGGTTTAAAAAAAAGTTGTTAGATCGGGCTCAAGCCTGGGGCAAACTTGACCTGACCTAACTCATTATTATCCTTATAATTTTTTAGAATGATTATACTTTTCTTAAATTTTATTTTGGGTAAAATATATTTAACCTTTTATGCTAAAATAAACTTTTAAAAAAATAAAATTTGAATTTTATTAATCTTTAATCTTTAATATTTTTATTTTAAAGATTTTTAAAATAATGACAAAAAACAAGTAATATGAATGTCAAACTTGTACAAATCAAAGATATGATAACACAACTTAGTTTTTAAAACTTGATTCGAAATAATTAAATTTAAGTTAAATTAATAATTTTAAATAACTATAATAAATTATTAGTTTGAATAAGATTTAATCAATTTTATTCTAATTTAAGAATTAAGTTAAACCATCGTATAAGCATCATTAGATTTGTTCAAGTGTAATATTGATATCGTTTTATTCGAATTTATGAATTAAGTTGAACCATCATATAAGCATCATTAGATTTGTTCAAGTGTAATATTGATATCACATGTAATTTATTGATATATTAACCAAAGTTTAAGAAATGTAAATTTTTTCAAATTGAAAATTACTAAAATTAATAATTTTAAAAAAGATTTAATTACATGAATATTTTATATTTTATATTTTCATTTTTTATCATTTGTATTCTCAAATATAATTTTTTGTAAAAAAACTTACCAGAAAATTATGAAATGACTGTAAAACTTATCTACATATTATATTATATGGTACATTATCTATCATATTTGTATAAGGTAACATACGATACTCTGATATTACCAAACCACAATACTCATCATGTGATTTGATAACACCATACAAAATTGGATATATTTTTTTAAATCTTAGTTTGTGTATTTATTTATGTAATATGGTTGGGTCCACGTAATATGGTTGGGTTGACGCTGCCTCAACCCGTCATCCGAAACTCTAGTGCAGATGAGCTATCACCGAATAACCACACGTAATCTTCGCACCCAGAGGATCAACCACAACCTCAAAACCGAGATCAAGAAGCACAGAGTATAGCCCTGGAGGGCAACGCCGGAACTACTTCGCACCCTGCACCACAACAAGTTTCCCTCACTCAACGACCAATAGAAGAAGCGGCAAATCTATTGATTCGCCAGATTTTGCACTCTAATCCGGAACAGCGGCGAACACCCGCTCGAGCGGACACGTAGAGCAGATGACCGCTTGAAGAAGCCGACCGACCGAAGGGACCAACAATGAGAATCCTTCATCCTGCTCAGCACCCCATGGAACTGGTATCATCAGGGGTTGGCAGAAAACCGCTAGGGAATACTACTTGGCGAAAACAGGGACACTTGATGGAGCGGTAGTCTGACAAGTTCTCTTGATGTGAGAGCCGACAAGGAAACCAAGAGGATGAACCCCGTCGAAGACGCGCAGCGAGTTGTATGGGATGAAGAAGACCGATCCACAGATCGTTTGGGAGAGAACAAATTGGTCCTGGCCAGGGCAGCCGCTCGCTAAAAAAAAAGCGCGACAAGGTTTTACAACAAAAGGGTAAGGCCGAGCGGCATACAGATCGGCGGATATGTTCTAAGAAAGGCTGAGGCGGCTGGGAAATGCTCTGGAAAGCTCGGTCAGACATGCGAAGGACCCTACCAAGCAGTCAGAAAAGCCGGACACAGCTCACACGTCCTGCGCAACGCGAACGGCAAGATTCCACCGAAGCCCTGGAGCTCCCGAAACTTGAAGATATTCTGTTAATAGATAAGCTTCGCTTTATTTATTTCTTTATCTTGAACTTTATTACCTTTCACACATTTGTAGTGGGTACCTTTTTTCCTGGTCTTGCCATTCAGGTCTTGACAAAACCTGATCGGTGCTAACCCAGAACTGCGATTAAGTATCAACGTCCAATCGATCGCCCCTGCACAGCGCGAACTGATCGATTGCTCTGCTCTCAACTCGAATCGATTGTTTGCCCAGCTCTAGCAGGAGTCAATCACCCACTTTGTCCCGGCCTGAACTACCGAGCACTTGGTGTAAAAACTCGATCGGTTTCCTGTCATAGCAGGAATTATCGTACGTGGAATTTCGGATCCTGATCGACCAGCCTTATCACGAGTCATCACACAAACGAGCAACATAATCTTTATGTACTCCTTCGACCCTTCTCCATGATCAGACTCGAGGAGTAGGGGGCTTATGGTTGGGTCAGCTATTCTAGGCCCAAGCCTAGGTTCACGTATCCACGGCCCATTTGCAAGTGTCAACCTCCCACTCATATACAATGACCTAAACCTAACAGGTATTTACTATATAAGTTAATTATCTCCTCACGACGCAGGTACGAAACTAATATCCTATTTTCTCTAGGTTCTCAACGATCGAAACCCTCAATAAAACTGACTTGAGAGTCGGAGGGGCTCACCGGGGACCAACCCCCGGTGTGCTTTCTATTGTTTTGCAGGTCTTCCCTAGCTGAAGTCACACAGATCATGGATCCAAACAATGACGTCCAGCCTCAGTAAAATCCAGCTGAACCAGATGTCAAAAAAGAAACTTTAGAGGTTGTCTTTGGTTTGGTCTTTCGGTCTTAAATCATATCGCTATAATTAAAGAAAACGAGAAAAGAAGTAGTAGGGTGTGATGTAATCAGAATCCGTACGTGTCTTCTTGGACTTGACCCTTTCATAAAATTTTTTAGCTAGTGAATGCAACAATGTTAAATATTTGGTGGTAGTGTTGAGTCATCTTTTAGAGTCCTACAAGGAACAAGTGAAAATTAATCTAAGGGTGATGATAGTTTAAAGGTGCCACCAACAGTTCAGACCTATCTAGAACACTTCGTAGATTAAAAAATAAAGTATCAAAGAATCTTGAGACTTTTATTCATACCTATAATTTGAGCAGGTAGGTCAATCGGTCTTGGGTCATATATATGTCTCAATCATTTGTTAATACATGTAACATATGGTCTGAGTTATGTTACAACTGGCTTTGAGAATATCATAACCATATTATGGCTAAATGTTTCCCGAAGGCATGTACAGCTTTTTGATTGCCTAATCCTTCATTTCTTGTTTTAATTTCTATGTCCAAATTTGGACAACAATTATAATCATCAAAGGACAGTTTTGGGAAAGCTAACAACCAACTTGAGGGGGGCTATTAGATGTATAATAACTCAAATAGTTGTTGTTACTGTTAAAAATAGTTAAGGATCGTTAGTAGTTAGTTAATAATTAAAATTTTATTTTTCTTATATAAATAAACTCTTGTAGAGCATTTTTTGGTTAGTGAAAAATTATCCTTTTTTTGGTTATTATAACGGCACATTCTTGAAGCATCTCAAAATAAATTGATGAATGTACTTTTATTTGAATGACAAATACGAAATGACGTTGAATTTATGGTGAAAAAAACTGGGATGAGATTTAAATGACAAATACAAGATGAAGTTGAATTTAAATGACATTCTTGAGATGATAGTTTGAAGAAAAATAAATGTTAATTATTAAAAAACGGAGATGGGATGTTCATGTTAATATTTACGAGGGTACGCTTTAACCATTATTTAAATTAAAGTCCCTTTGAAAAAGATGGACTTTAAACGAGTTAAAATCCATTGGCATCTATAATTAATAAAAGATAAAATTTTTTGTTCAATAAATGCAGTGAACTTGAGGTTTACATAATAACATTAGAGGCTTAGAGCCAACAATTGTTCCTTGTGTATAGGAGCCCTACTATTGTTAGTGAAAGAAGTTATGAAAGGTGTACGTTGTTTTTTATGATTTTCGTGAAATGCTCATAAGCCTTAATATACAATTGAAAATACAATCAGAAGATTTACAGTCATTATAATATAGTTAATAATCTTATCTAATATTATTTGGAAAATTTGAAATATTGAGATGCATATATCAAATATTATCAGCTCCCCTCAAGCTCATAATGAGTTGCAATCCTGAGCTTGTGACGAGGAGGTCAGAACCCTAAAGAAGATAAAAGCTTAGTTATAATATTAGTAATTTGTAGAGTAAATGAAATGTGTCTGATGAAGAGTCCTTTGTTCTGATGAAGAGTCCTTTGTTAGCCACCAAGTCATGAACAAAATTGATGTCAATTTCAATATGCTTAGCACGAGCATGAGTGATTATATTAGAAGTAAGGAATGTAGCACCAATATTATCACTCCAAAGGGTGGGTGTATTATGAGATAAACCAATGTCTTTCAGACCCAACAAAGTTCTGTTGCAGCAAGAACAATACTTTGATATTCAGCTTTAGTACTAAATATGGCAACCGTAGGTTGTTTCTTAGCACCTCAAAGATATCAAATTGGGATCAACATAGATGCAATATGCAAATGCTGAACAATGATTGTTTGGGCAACTATCCTAATCAATATCATAGTAGGCATATAATGTAAGTGAGAATGATTTGAAAAAATGAATGTCATGAGATGATGTGGAACAAAGAAAACAGAGAATTAGTTTAACTGCAGTATGATGCAAATAGGTAGGGAAATGTAAAAACTGTGAGAATTTATTCATAGGAAATGGAATGTCAGGATGAGTAAGATAGATATTAAAGAGAACTAACAACGCTTCAGTACTCAGAGGGATTAAAAAATGATGTGCCATGATTTTTAGATAAAGGGAGAGATGAATTAATTCGGAGTGTGAATAGATTTTAAATTGTCAAGACCTATCTGAATAAGAAGATCTTTGGTGTATTTGGTTTGGGTAAGAAGAAGACCGAAGGATGTTGAAGTGGCTTTAAGAGCAAGAAAATGATATAGTGGACTTAAGTCTTTAATGGAGAAATTACAATAGAAATTTTGGATAAGTGTGGAAATGAAAGATGGTGACAAACTTGTAATCAAAATATCATCCACTTAAACCAAGACAAAAGTTATGTGAGAGGAAGTGGTATTAATAATTAGGGAAGGTCAAAAGAAGATGTGGTAATTTACCAAAAAATAAAGAAGATGTGGTAAGCATAACGTGTGTGATATAGTCAAACAATGAGCGACGAGTACAAGTTTGATTATAAGTTCGTGTGACCTAAGGATGGGAAGATTATAGTAGGTGAGGTGGGGTTGGAGAAGGTATAGAGGAGAGTGGTTAAGGAGATTGAGGGAGTGGGTTGAAAGGTAAAGCAAGTGAGAAAAGTGTTGAGGTGGAGGATGTAGATGGTAATAGTGGAGAATAGGCATAAAGAAAGTCATATAAAAAAAAAAAGCTATCGTGGGAAATATAACATTTGGAGGTTTGAGGATCAAAGCATCGATATCCTTTATACTAAGAGCAATAGCTTAGGAAGACACATGGAATGGATTTAGGTGTTAATTTATCAAGGCTAGTGGAAACAAGTACATATAAAGACTCGTAAATTAGAGAGATTTGGTGGGGTGGAGAATAGGAATTCATGAGGTGATTTATTATTAAGGATAGGAGTGGGTAATAGGTTGATGAGATAGACAACAGTGGAAAAGGCTTCAAACCAGAAGACTTTGGGAAGAGAGGCATGAAAAAGAAGGATGAGGCCTATTTTAGTGATAACACGAATTTTTTGTTCAGTAACGCTGCGTTTGGTTAGCGTCTCCAGTAGCTGGAGACGGAACGGAACAGAAATCTGGAGACGGTACGGAACAGAAACTAGGGACAGTGAGCTGTATGGTTCATGGTGGACAGAACAGAAAATCTTGTC
>JANZLC010000009.1:22695618-22729741 GCA_026413385.1 Erythroxylum gracilipes
CATGTACACTTGCAGAAGGTTTATATAAAAGAAAATAAACAAAAATTCCAAATGGTTAAAGGTGAGCAAACTTTATGATCAAAAGAATTTGCAGCTTGCAGCATTTTTGTTTCTGCAGCTCATATCTCCCTATGGTAAATGGTGCTTGCGGAGACTTGACACAATCTAAGGCACGACCGTATCCACGAAAAGAGACAAAGCCTACTCAATTCATTGTTCATAGCTTCATTATGTCTTGCTGCAGGATCTCAGAGCTTATTCTGGAAAATTTCTCCATCTCTCGGAGTCTCCTATTCTGTTCTTGAAAATGAATTCTGCTGCGTCAGCTGATATTGTCCGTCTAAATGTCTTTCAATATCAGTATCTTCAGTCTCCACTTTTGAACAGAGGAAAAAAAAGGAAGATGAATATATGGACACATGTCATAAACTGGAAACCATTATTACAAAAACTTTGTCAGATAGAGAAACATAGAGCAAAAAGGAGGAAATAAGTAAGTTCATAGGACCTGTGCCAAATCCAGTAGCTTTCACTGGTCTCTAGATTCCTGCTTATTGCTTGCCATGGCCAATGCAATAAATCCCAGAAGTATAAAACCCCATCTGAATCTTCTCATTATTTTCTTAACTAAATTGTTCGTCCAACTTTTCACAGTATCCCATCTGTAATAGGAAATGGACTTTGTTACTTTTCAGAACAGACTATGCAATGAACTACTGATTCAGTATATCTATGCCTCTGCATTTTACAGCATCCAAATGCCGTATGTTTCTGCAGCAGGCATACTCATTTGTTGGGAATACTTATACATAATTCCACTGAAGCCTGAACCAAACTAGAATTGGTGGAGAATTCTATCAGTAATCGAACAAGAAGACCAAGTGCCCAAATTGCAATAACAAGAATAATATTAGGAGACCTGCAGCCATTGTCATGGTTAAACTCAAAGTCCCTTCTGAATGAACGAAATTCATATAGCATGTTAAAGTTGGAACTTCCTAGTTGTGGTTATGGCCATAAGTGCCGTAAGGATCGCAACAGCTGTGTGAATGGTCCTTTTAGATGCTTCATTGATAGGAGCCAAGTACACAAAAGTTCTCACTACAGCCATGAGAGAGAACCAAAAATCCATGAACTGAAACAGTTTGTCAACAAATCAGAACGTTTCAAAACCAGTAAAGGAATAAAACGAACAAGATATAAGAATCAATCGATACAGCAAGACTATGCCAGAAAAATGCATAAGTTCTCATCTTAAAAAATATCTGACATACAAAATCATTAAGATCAGAATCATACTTGTAAAACACCAAATAATAAGCACACCATGTGCCTACATCGCATGCATGATATAATCCACTTGAAATGCCACTAGATATGAAAAGCACCCATTCTGCATATGCCTGCACAGAACCAAAAATGGCTTTAAATGTTCACGGATAAAACAAGTATAACTCGATCAAAAGCACCCATTCTGAATATGCCTGCACAGAACCAAAATACCTTAGAGAATGGTTACCAACTAATAGCTTTCAATGTTTACGGATAAAACAACTATAACTCGATCAAAATGCGAGATCAAAATCTTCCTGAGATCAAAAGTTGGCATAATCTGAGGAATCTATTGTGTTACTGAAACAAAAATTACCCTCACACTTGGTTATCTGCTAAAATTGTTCTATTATGGAATTAAAGGACTAAGAAAGGCAAGCACATTCAGCTCAGGTATCATCATCTTTAATTGCTGCAGTTAATTATTCTGAAGAATTAGGAACTAAGCAAAGAATAGAATCAAGACGTTCACCTTTTTCCGTAGAGACCAACAAGCTGGAAGGATGCTATAGCTGCAGCATTTGATGCAATGAGTG
Source organism: Erythroxylum gracilipes (assembly GCA_026413385.1). Lineage (NCBI taxonomy): Eukaryota > Viridiplantae > Streptophyta > Magnoliopsida > Malpighiales > Erythroxylaceae > Erythroxylum > Erythroxylum gracilipes. The sequence goes on from JANZLC010000009.1 coordinate 22,697,487, forward strand.
CAATTGATTGCCGTGCTCTACATCAAATTGCAGCTTTCTAATTAATCAAAGATCTCCTCTTTCAACTTTCAACTTTCAACTTTCAACTTCCAATTTTATTTGCAGATCACCTTTTTGTTTCATATACTCAAGTACGATGATTCTAACAGGAAGCAAAATAAGTCCATGAATCATCTGGTGTGCCACCATACAAGGTGTGGTTTGACACGGGCTGCAGATGAAAATTGGCAGCATCCAAGGATACTTTCTCACTGACTGGAAGATAATAGGATTCAAAGGGTGAGTTGTCCCTCTTGTCTGCAGATAACCAATAATGATTCACATCAGTGATATTTGTGTGTGGAAGAAATGGAGTATGGAAAATAAGCTGTTTAAAAGCTTAGTCTTTGGCATGATGAGCATATCTATCAGAATCACAGAAAATAAGCCAAAGATAGTCGAGATTTGAATCTTTAAAACAAAATGAGAACCCATGTCCTCTGACAATGTTACCTGGAGCATGTATCTTAAAGAGGTACAATTCAGACCAGCTGTTCCAACTGGAGAATCGAGCATTTGCCACTTAATAGAATAGCAAACTCTAGTTTCAGCATTTTGAGTCCCCCGGGTTTCTTTTGAGATTTGTTGGTAAAACAGAAATAAAACAGCAACCAAGCTTTGGAGAGTGAAAGAACAAAAGGAGCTTTGTAGAGGTCACCGGAATAATCATGGAGTGCCCTCGAAGGCATAGCACTGTGCCACACAAAATACATCAAACTATAGTTGCTAGCATCAAAACTGCTATTTGAGGGTGGTGGACTGAAACTAACATTTGTTGCAGCAATTGTTAATTGTTCTACTGTGTCAACCACTTCCATTGAATAGACACTTGGTTCATTTTCTTCATGGCAAAATGCCGCAGAAGTTTTGCAAGAAACCGGAGTTTCAGTTATTTGGAGATTAGCATTGGGTGTGTTATCTGCAAGATTGTTGCTATCAGATTGAAAACATGAAAGTGGGTATATTGTCAGGTTGCAATACTGGCCCCAAAAAGTGGAGGTTGTAAATCCTTCCCTGACGATGTTAGCACTAAACAAGTATGCTGGACTCCGGACAATCTGCAGTTTCACACTAATTACTACCATTGAAGAACTGCCATGTTCATGAGCAACATCTAATAAAAACTGTTTACTGAAGAGAGGAAAGAAAGCAAGGGTAGATTATCAAGTATTTGCTCATGTATCAAAAACCAAGACTATTAGTTTTCCATATGTCAGCCTCAACCAAGGATTTCAGAAATTCCCAAAATCTGCCTAACTTCTAAGCATAATTACACAGGAAACTTCTTTATATCCACCTCTGCCGTAATTGGAAACAAAAAGATGGTCTTCATTCTCATCGAGAACAACAGTCAAATATCAACTTTAGCCTGCAAATCATCCATTATTGTACACCTTCGATTCAACATTCTTCAAATCAGGAATCGTTTCTACTTAAAAACAATAGTTGTGTGTCTACATCACTAAAAAAGGTCTAAATTCTTAATTAGTTAAATAGAAAAGATGGAACATGACAGTGACACTCAATTAGAAGTCTGAAATAAACATACCATCTTTGATGGCTTCCTCGTTGGTCCAATGCCATTGAAAAGACCCAGATACCAAACTCCTGGAGGTATCTGAACAAGAACCTGGTTAATTTCAAGTCTACTAATTCTTGCTGAAACATTGATGCCAAACCTGTTCATTTGTTAAATTCAAGGTGATATTTCTCTTCATTGGATAGCACTGAACATTCTCAGGATCTTGAATTTCCCGAACCGATCCATTCGAAAAGGGATCGAATGCTGTAAAAACAGGGATGCTATAAATAAAACAATGCTGCAGAACATAACTGAACAACATTCTCATTTGGCACAGACAAAAAACAGCACCTTTAAGACAAAAGAAAGAAATTGCACACAAAGAACACGTTTTGGAGTTCCAGGCTCTATAATATCAGGTTAACCAATACGCAATAAAGATTCAATTCTCTTATTTATGTGAAGTATTATCACCAAATATACTCTCATGTCAATTCTCTTCCTGTCTGTTGTACCTAACTGTATAAGATAACTGTTTAAGACTTCTGGTATAGGAGGGCTGCCATATCTGGAGCAGATAACTCGTAGCTGGCTTTGGGAATGATATGCTCTTCCAATCCTGTCAAAATCTGAGCATCAGCTTCCATAAAAGCAAGGTAGAGCAATAACTGAACTAATGATTCAATGGATAGACATAATTCGTCATCGAAGCAGAATCTCAATCTTCAATTCAACATAATCAAAGGTACTATAACAAAAAACAAAACAAGAACTCAGAGATTATGCAGTGTACACCTAACATAAACATTGTCAAACTAATACTCACAAATTCCAGATCCGACTCTATTGCTACATTCACCCAAGAGAACCACAGAGGTAAATCAACTGAAAAACACACAGAAAACGGTCCAGGAAAAACGATGGTAAAGAGCCATACCACCGTTAATAAAGGAAGAAACTATCGAGTGATTATCGAAATTTAGAACTGGAAATCTCGGGCTTTACTCAAAAGATTGAATCAATGAGATGGGAGTGAGAACGTCCATTACATTGGCTTTTAGACACACCTCTAATGTAACTCAAATCAAAAGGCCCGACCTCCGTCTGGGGATATCTAAAGCTCGAAACAGTGAAAGTGTTCGACTGTATCAGTTCATAAGCTGAATAGGACTGAACAAACAGACACAAAAAGAGCACTAAACGACTCGCAATCCTATAACAAGAGGTCCCGAGAATCGCATTCCGGGCCATGTGTTTTGAGGTGATCATATTATCCAAACTGGTACAGAAAAAGTTGTCGATTAAGAGAGACCAAAAGGGTTTACATAAGCAATCAGTTCTTTCTTTTCGTGTTAAATACGGGACAACCACAAAAGGTCATTAATTATGGCATAAAAAGCTCTGATTCTGTTTCTGTGACCACCCTTTGACTTGTGTTAACGTCCAATCAGGTCATTTGGATTGCATTCCCACTTACACACAAAACTAATGCATCTCAGAACTGTTGATGTATGTCCAAAAATCCAGATGACGTTATATCTTAAACTTAGGAACACCAGCCACTTCTTGGTCATTGGATTAACAGATTAGCAGGAAACATCTGATTCTGTTTATCGAAAGTGCTCTGTTTACATCGAAAACAGGGCTTTGTAGGACAAATGTTTGTGAGGAAAACAAAGTGAGGGAATGTGACAATTAAAAATTGGGACTTTCCCTTTAGAAATACATAAAATAGAATAAAGTTGGAACAAGAAACAAGAAAAATATTGATGGGCACTTGTATTTCTTCCAAGTGTCTCAGTCGTCACTAAGGACAAAAGCTGGACACAACAAACGTAGGAATATAGTTAAAGTTACCTCTCTAATCCGTACGATGACCAGAAAATCTACCTCTAAACACGTGGAAGCAAATCAAAACTGTGAACAAGAAGGCTGTGTGTGGAGGCAGAAGCACCAGATACCAAGTCCCATAGCTCTCCTTGGAAAGGCAAGTCAAGGCACGCCTGTCTCTGTCTAGAAGAAGCCGTCCTGTGTCATGCTCTGTATCTATGAACTATAATAAAACAAACCAGAAAACCTGTTAAAGCGCTAGAGAACGAGTTACATCTTCAGGGTTCTGTTTGGTTTGTTCAGAGAAAGGGAAGAGAGATGACGGTGATCGATTTGATAACGAGAGCGGACGCCATTTGCAAAAAGTACGACAAGTACGACGTCGATAAGCAGAAGGAACTCAACGTCTCCGGCGACGATGCTTTTGCCCGCCTCTACGGCACCTTCGAAGCCAACCTTGAGACGGCCGTTCAAGTAACTTGCTCTCTTCCTCTTGAAACTATTTTTTCAAAAGGGTTTCAATCATTCGAATGTTTAGCTTTCTATAAAATGGAATCTTTTGCTGTCTTCATTCTTCAGAAATCGGAATCGGCAGCGAAAGAGACGAAAAGGGCTACCGTGGTTGCTTTGAACGCAGAGATTCGAAGAATAAAGGGCCGATTACTGGAGGAACTCCCGAAGTTGCAGAGACTAGCTCTTAAGAAGGTCTGTTTTCTTCTGTTTTCTTCCTCTTTCTTTCTTTCTTTCTTTCTTTCTTCTTGATCTTAAAGGTCTCTTCTTTTTCATGATCAGGTCAAAGGGTTATCTAAAGAAGAGCTCGGGGCTCGAACTGAACTAGTATATGCTTTAAAAGACAGGATTGAAGCAATACCTGATGGCAGTACAAGTGCAGCTTCACAACCTGGTGCTTCTGGTTCAGGGCCTTCTGCTTCCTCATATACAGGAATCAAATTTGACTCTAATTATGGTAAATTGATCATTCTGCTCCATTTTGGCTCTTTATCATCGATTCTTTGCCTGGTTTTATGTGGATATTGTTCTGATTATCAGTATTTTTTTCAATTGTTCTGTCCAACTTCTGACAGAAAGCAGTTTCGATAACGACTATTTTAGACAAACTGATGAGACAGATCAGTTTAGGCAGGAATACGAAATGCGTAGAATCAAACAGGCAAGTAGCAGTGTGTGCTTGAAATTACAGCGAAATAGTAGATTGTGCTCTGAATATTTCAATAACGATCAAACCAATCATGGAAAAGTTTAATAAGATCTCCTAATTTTGAAGGATCAGATTAGTTCAGATAAACCTGATTCAGAACACACTGACATGGGACAATAACATGATGTCCTTGAGACAGTAACAAAATTTCTTGTTGCAAGTACAAATTTGAGACTTGTTTCTCTGTTCTTTTGTAAGTTTATAGTTAATGTTGTCCTTTTCACAAGCAGCAGAATTCGTTCGTTTAAATCTAACGGAAGTGACAACGTTGGACATGTGAATTCTTCTTATGTAGGATGAAGGTTTAGATACGATAGCAGAAGGATTGGACACTCTGAAAAACATGGCTCACGACATGAATGAGGTCTGAAAGACATGTTTCTCCGTCTTCTTCTTCTTCTTCTTCTTCTTCTTCTTCTTGTTCTTCTTCTTCTTCTTCGTGATAACATTTAGTGGTCCATTCACTTGCAGGAATTAGATAGGCAAGAGCCTCTGATGGATGAAATGGATGACAAGGTAATAATCATATCCTTAACTTTATTTCCATCACATTACAGCTCTAAATGGACATGAATGGCATCCAATTTATCTTACCTACCTACCCTTTTGGATACTCTGTCATTTGCTTAAGCGATTATGTCCTGTGTTTAGGTTGACAGAGCAACTTCGGACCTAAAAAATACTACTGTCAGACTCAAGGATACAGTAAACCAGGTAACTAATTTCCATTTTTCTTGTGAAAACTCTGATTGTGTAATCTATCTCCCCCTCTTCTGTTGTCCTTTACTGTCGTTTGTTTGTGATTGAACTCTGTTTCAGCTGAGGTCCAGTCGAAACTTCTGCATTGATATCACCCTGTTGATCATAGTTCTTGCCATTGCTGCGTATCTATACAAGTAAGTTTCCACAACTTTGTATTAATTCATAATCTTTTTGATTTGATATAGTCCTCAAGACTATCTTGAGATTTCCCATAAAAGGGGTGTTAGCTTAACATGATTTGCTGACCCACCGACTATTTGAATCGAGTTCGACCTTATAGTTTAGTTTGTCGAGTGATTTATACCGATTTGTTTTGCCTTCTGCTGTCTTGTAGTGTGTTGAAGTAGAGGAGAGGGGTTTTCCAACAATAATACTCAACGAGAGTTCCACTTGTACACGAGATCAGAAAGGTCAATAATACGCAGTTTTACTGGTGTTCATCACTTCCTCAAGACTCGTAGTTATCTGGGATGAGCAAGCTCTCTGTAATTTTTCAATTTCTGTAGCCATTTGTGCTTTAGTGTGACTTGAATTCTGTATTATGTGATTCCTAATGCTGTTGACTTGACGTATGAAGAAAGAACTATTAGAGCTTATAATTAATTACTTTTTTATTTGAATGAAGACAAATTGAAGATAATGTAAATTACGTGCCACACAAGTACTTGAAAAAGAAATAAAATAAAAACAAAATAAAAAGTTAAATCGAAGAACACCAAGTTACTATCAACGATTCAACACTTTCGTCTTTGTCAAACTTAATGTTCAAAAGTCAAATCCGTACGATGTTTCCCCTTATCGCTGGCTACTACTAGTTTATCGTTACGAAGTTTGCCTCGTGTTACGGTTTAATTGCCCTCCGTAGGTAATACAAGAGATTGACGTAGAGTTTACAGGTTCATAGACTTTTCTACTCAGTCAAATTTTTTTGGATTGGTTCTCTCATAAAATTTATAATAATTGGTATCAAAGTTAATATCACTCTTTTAATTCTTCGTGTCATGCTTACGGGTGGTAATGTTGGCATTGCAGTGTTTGCTCGGGGTTAAAAAAGGTCTAACATACAGTGAACTCGTGAGTACGTGGATGGTGATGTCAGTATAGCAGTGCTCACCCAGAGCTAGAAAAGGTCTAGTGCACAACCAACTTGCGGGTACATAGATAGTGATGTCAATATAGCAGTATTCGCCTGGGGCTAAAAAAGGTCTAGCACATAGCCAACTCGCTAATGCCTATGCTGCGAAGTATGGTGGGATGTTACGGTCTAATTGTTCCACATCGGTAATAAAAGAGACTGATGTGAGATTTATAAGCTTATGGGCTCTTCCACCCTTCAAGCTAGCTGTTGGGATTGGTTCTCTCATAAAATTTTTAACAATTGGTATCAGAGCTAACACCACTCTTTTAAATCATCGTGCCACGCCTACGGGTGGTGATGTCGGCATTGCAGTGTTTGTTCACGGCTGAAAAAGGCCTAACGCACAGCCTGCCCGTAGGATATGTGGGTGATGACGCCAATATAGTAGTGTTCACCTGGAGCTAGAAAAAGTTTAACGCACATCCAACCCGCTGGTGCCTAGGTTACAAAGCGTGGTAGGATATTACGGTCTAATTGTTTCACATCAGTAATAAAAGAGACTAATGTAAAATTTATAGGCTTATGAGCTCTTCCACTCTTCAAGCTAACTTTTAGGGTTGATATTCCATAAAACGTGTAACATCATGCTGGACTATACATTTTGTCCTAGCCAATTTCCATGGCAAAACAGTACCATTTCAATATTCAAGAAAACAAATGGAAATAAAAAAGGCTACAAACTTTTCTAATTTAATTATTTAATATTTTTAATAAAAACTTATTTATAAAATTAATATTTTATATAATTTCCTTCTCACTTTTTTTTCCAAATTATTATACTCTCCAAAATATTATACTCAATTGAATCTAAGAAAGAAGCATAACTTTTAGATTAAGGATGAGAAGTTTTCGGTATCTCAATTTGAGCCTAACAAATTTTGAAAAGAGTCCAAATATTGGCTTAAAATTCTTAAATTTTAATTAAAATAACATCATTTTCAAATTTTAAATTAAAAAAATTAATCGAGTCAAGTTCGAATCTAATCTAACTCAGCTAAGTCATGAAATTTCAAACTCAAGCTGGAAAATGAGATCCTCTATTTCCGTTGAAGTATGCCAATCTTACGTCGTTTTATTTTGTTCACACATTTATATAAAACCTAATTAAATATGTTGATGACAAGCAGAAACTGGTTGAATGAAATAGAAAATTTGTTACTTAACATTACCTTTTACTCGATTTTCTTTTACTTTTGGAAATAAAGGTATCTTTGATAATATAATGTTATCAGATGCCACGTAGATCCACCTAATCCATTACCCTCTTGGGAGTAAAAGTCATAGGATAGGATAGAACATCAAAAGACTACCATGTTTTACAAACCATTTGACTTACACAATCACTTGAGTCCATCGCACGCACACCCTATAATCTCCCACTGTCATGTTACAGAGAAACTCTCTGGTCACACGACAAAAAAACGAATGATACGACGACAAAATCCTAAAAAAAATAAAAATAAAACCCAAAAGAAAGAGATTGAAGGCCACTAAGGAAGAGGCTTTATGACTACATATTACATGAGGGACTTCAAGGACCTCGCTTTCACTGGTTTTCGCATCCGCTTTTTACTGATATCTCCATTTTCGTTATCTTCAAGCTCCTCTTCCTCTTCCTCTTCCTCGTCGTCCACATAATCAAAGCTGTTATTATCTCCAATTGGGGAACAACTTGAAGATGGAGTCGTATTGTCTGTTGTTCCAGTAATGGCGTCGTCGCTCTTCGTGTCGGTTGTCTTGTTCGCTTTACCTCTATCTCCTCCTCCTCCTCCTCTACGTTTACCCCACAACGGACCAAACCCAGAGTAGTAATAAAACTCGTATGGATTCGAGTTCGACGACGATGACCCTTTCTTCGCTGACTTTGCTCGGGTTCTAAGAGACCCAGTTAGTGCCTTTTCTTGTTTCTTGATGAAGAGGCCTGGAGAAGCTGCTAACGCATTGCTGCGATTGTCGTTCATGGAGTACCGCCCTTTAGGCTCGTCCTCCTTGCCGTCGTTTTTATTGCGGCGACGAACTTTCCCACCTGTTTTAACTAGTTTTACCTCTTCGAACACCCCCTTCTTCAATGGGTTATCGTCATCGTCGATGAACTTCTTATCGATCTTGAGATTTGTCGGTGATTTCTCTTCTGCGTCCACCATCATCGACGCGACGCTGCGTATCATATGTACCATATTCAACAACTACTAACGCTAACTGACCAACCGGAGATAATTTTTCGAGCAATTGCTTGTGAAATATGGAAGTTCTCCAAAAACCCTAATACGAGATAAAATTCGTTGTAGAGATTAAATTACCTCTCAACACCACCAATAGAATCGCCTAAGCTCCCATTCCCATTAAAGCTATCTTCTCCTTCGAACTGATAGAAATATAGAAAGATGAGGAATACCCATTAACCTAATCGACTATCGGGAACTGAATACCACGATACAGCGAACAAAAATTAGGTTTTTGACAGAAACCTAGTGTCGTATACTACATACGGAAAACCCTAGAAACTAGGCGAGCAAATGAATCCAGAAATGGAGAGAAAACAGAAGAGGGTTGTGATAAATCTGCTAAAATATGAACGAACTGACCTGAGATAGCGAAAACGGGTAAGCTTCTTGAGAGAAAGGAATCACATCCCATGGAGACTGGTTAAGCTGGCACACGTGTGTCTGAAGAAGCACTTCAGCCCCAGAAGAGGACATCAACGAAGAGAGGTTTGTGTTCTTGCGAATCCTCATACAGATAGTAGAGAGAAACAAAAGCAAAGATCGAAGCTTTCTGCATATATATGTATATCTACAGAGAGATCCAAATGGGAAGTAAGTAGTTGCTGTTCTTGTGATGTTTCAACATCTCCTTCTTCTTCCTCTTCTTCTTCTTCTTCTTCACAGAACTCGATAATCAGGGTTTTCTCTCTTAACTTTGTGGTGCTTTCTTTCTTTCTCGGCCCCTCATTATATGTTTCGATTCATTTTACGCTTGGACTGTTTTGTCCTTAGGTCTTTTCGTTATTTACTGAGGCTGCTTATGAGCAAAAATAAAGCTGCCGCTATTACACGTCATGACAGCGGGTGGTATCAAGTGTTGCCTTCTCTATTTTAACAATTTCATGTTTGTGGTCATTATGGGTAAAGTGTAATTGGTGAGTCTGATGTGGCCAAATTAGCTTCCGAAATTTGATCACTGCTTTTCCACGACGACGTAACGTTGATTTTTTTTTTCCTTGGCAAATTAATTATTATAATTTTCACAAACTTTTTTTATATAAATAAAATGTAGTAATTTTATTTAAAAATTCTATTTTAATAATATAAGTTTATTTATATTAAAATTTTAAGATTAGACTATTAAATTTAATAATTTGAAATTAATTTTTAAATATTTAATAGATATAATTTTTACCATGTTTATATTTATATTTATATTTATATTTTATTTAAATTATTATATTTTAAAATTATTATTTATTTGATAAATTTTTTTAATTATTACATATTGTTTATATTTTGTTTATTTTTGTTTATTTATAATTATAAAATTGGTTAAAGATCATAAATTTTACTAAAGTTTATAATATTATTATGAATTAAAAATTGACATTAAAATATTCCAACTTTTGATTTTTAGCAAAAATAATTCAAAGTTATCAAAAACATTAAAATAATTATATACTCGTTTGTATGTCTATTTCATAATTATTCTATAAAGTTTGATATTTTTAATTTTTTTAAAAAAATTATACATGAAACAAAAAATACTAATATGATATGACTGGTCATATCATTTTATAGTAACAAGGAAATTACGGTAAAGATATTTTTATCAAAAATTGAAAGTTGAAATATTTTAAATTTATATTTAAAGTTTGAGTTATTATTATAAAATTTAGTAAAGTTTTAATTTTTATAATTAATGTTATCATATTAAAAATTTTAAATTATTCTTTGAATTAAAATAAAATGGAATATGATAAGTAAAATAATTAATAATTAAATAGTCATCAGAGAATAAGAAATAAATATAAATATAAATATAAATATATTAACTTTTTAAAAATATTTCATCATCATCGTCGTCATTACATTCAGTCTGAAGTTTCGCAGTGAAGCGGGGTCTAAAAAAATTTAATAGTGCACAGCTTTATTTCTATATAACAGAAAGACTATTTTTTATAAATACACATGCAGATACGACAGAAAAATATTGATACTGGTTAAAAGATTAAAAATATTTAATTTTAAGAATTTATCTATACTCTTGCCGAAATAAGATGCAATGAGTGTCGTGCAAACGTGCAATTGACAAATGTATTTGTTGGGTCTCATCTTGTTCCAAGATGTGGACAGCAATGATTCGTAGGATATCTTTTTCCGTTCTGTTTACTGTTACCATTCCAAGTCATAAACTCTCAGCCGCTCTCTGCAAGTTCAACAGACGTCTGACCTCGGCCGTTACTTGGGAGTTCCTCTTTTACATGATCGAGTAAACAAATATACCTATCAGCATATTCTCGATGTCGTTCACCGCCGGCTCTCTGGGTGGTCCGCTAACCTTTTGGCTCTGGCAGGTCGTACCACCTTGACTCAGACGGTTATCGCGGCTCTTCTTAGTTATACTATGCAGACAGTTCGGCTTCCCCGTTGACTTTGTGATGAGCTGGAGAAACTAATGCGCCAATTTTTATGGGGGAACTCCCAGGGTACCAACCGAGTGCATCTCGTCAACTGGGAGGCCGTTTGCCAACCCAAACAGTCCGGGGGCCTTGGTATCCGAAACATCCGTGCTACTAATGACGCTTTCTTAGCTAAACTAAGTTGGGCGTTGCTAACCAAACCCCAGGCTTTATGGGTGCGTCTTCTTTCTGCAAAGTATAAATTTGACGCCACCAATATTCCCCCTGCTCTGGACAACAAAGGAGGGTCGATGATCTGGAACAGTATTAAGGCTATATGACCCCTTGTTCTCCAGGGTCTTCAATGGACCGTCGGGGACAAGACTGGGATCCATTTCTGGCTCGATCCCTGGCTTCCGAGGATAGGCCCTCTGCTATCTCACTCTACGTCTCCCATCCCGGAGTCCATTCTCCGCATCACGGTTCAACAAATGGTCGAAAATGCTGGTCATTGGAATTGGGCAGTTATTCAACCATACCTCTCTCCCTCCATCTGCCGGCTCATTGCCGGTACTTTCCCACCCGTGCCTCAGTCAGGGCCCGACCACATGATCTGGGGCTACTCTGCTACAGGTGAATTTACGGTCGCCTCTGCTTACTCCCTACTTCTTGGACATACCGAGGTTCGCCCTCAGGAGCTCTGGCAGGCCATTTGGCGCTGGCCGGGTCCCCAACGTATCCGTTCTTTTCTTTGGCTTTTGGCGCACGACCGCCTCCTCACTCGGCAGCAAATTGTCCGCCGGCATATCTCCTCGGATGACTCTTGTCACCATTGTCATGAAGTCGAATCCTCCATCCATGTCATGCGGGACTGCCGCCAAGCCAGACAAGTGTGGTCCACTTTTCCCCCCTATGTTCTCCCTCAAGGCTTTTTCACCGTGTCTGCGCGAGGCTAGATCCTGCGAAATCTTCAACACAACAGACGGGCGCATGGCCACGATTGGCCGGTCCTCTTTGGTGTGCTGGCTCCTCTGGACTTGGCGCAATCAGACTTTATTTGATGCTTCTTTTACTTGGCCCTCTTCCCCCGCTTATTGTATTTTGTCTTTTGCAGGTCTTATCAGACAAGCAGCTGTCTGGCAATTTCCAGTGTCGTTCGGTTCCCATCTTCGCCACCAGTCTCCCATTGGTTGGCAACCACCTTTCACAGGCTGGGTCAAACTCAATACTGATGGCGCCAGTAACTGTTCTTTGCTCTCAGCCTCTGCTGGCGGACTTCTACGCGACAGTGCGGGCACTTGGCTCGGTGGGTTTAGTCACAATCTTGGCTGGTGTCCCCCCTTGTCTGCGGAACTCTAGGGTCTTTATACTGGTCTCTCTCTAGCGTGGAATCTAGGCTACCGCAGACTTGTTTTGGAAGCGGACTCCACATCGGCGTTGCATTTGATATCTTCCGCTCCCGATCGAGCCTAGGCGCTCAATCCCATCGTTCAGAGTATCCATGAGTTGCTCTCCCGCAACTGGACTGTTTCCCATAGCCACACTTATCGAGAGGGCAACCGCTGTGTCGATTGGTTGGCCCACTATGCCGTTCATTTTGATTTAGGCGTTACTTATTTTTCAGACCCACCAATAGGGTGTCATATTATCCTCACCGAGGACCAGTCGGGAACCTGCGTTCCCCGACACATTTTGTAACTAGTTCCTATTTCCTTTTTATAAAAAAAAGCACATAGTTATTCTTTTCTGTTTTGAAGAAAGATGGCAATGGGTCGAATCAGACTCTCGACTTTGTTAAGATTTAACCCCAAATTTGAGCTCAATTTTTGCCCGCCTAAATTTTTATTTTTAAAAATTAAAAATAGAAAAATAATATTGTTTTTGTAAAATAACATCCACTCCAACTTTGAATATGAAATCTTTTATTTTAATTACTCTGTTTTAATTATATTTTATTAAATCAAATTTATACATTTATGTAAGGTTTATGTAAATGCGTGAATAAGATTTAATGGAGTATGATAAGAACATCATAATTGGAGCAGAAGATTTTTTACTCAATTCTATCGGCCCAACTTAATTTTTTTAAATTAAAATTAAAAAGCAACATTATTTTTATAAAATGACACCTGTTAGTCCAGTCAATCCCAATCAGGCCAAGTCCGAATTCAAATGTCATCTCTAACTATGTCACTCCCTCTAGCTATTTGCTCTATTTGTCATAGGTTCAGACTTATTATATTTTAGATTGAATTAAAATTCTAAATTGACTCGATCATCTAAACTTTTTTTTAAATAATATTATTTTAATTTATAAATTTAAAAGCTTTAAGATAAAAATGACGTTTTTTAAATAGGGCCATAAACATCTAGTTAATATATCCATTGATGTTTTAGACAATTATTCAAAAAATTTATAAACCAAAATTAAGCAGCGAACTTAAATTGAGTTGTTGTTTAAAAATTAAAATTTAAAGAAATCAAAATATTTAGAAATGAATTAAAAATATGTACCTGTTTGAAATTTATATTCGAATCATGCACTCAAACTATTTAAAACAATATTGCTTTAGCCTTAATTTTTAAATTTTCAATATCAAAATAAAGCCACTTAAAAACAATTAATAACTAGCTGTATCTTTTGACGTATCTCCAACTAAAATTAAATCGAGTTAGACTAATTTTATTATATTTATAACTTCCAGTAATGTTTTGGATTAATTATTTAATTATTGGATAAATTAAATTTAAAGGATGACAACAACAAGCCGAGTGAAAGTCCAAACATTAGCTGTGGATTAAATGATTAATCAAATGCTAATGTGAAGAAAATAATAAATTTAAATTAGATTTTGAATAATTATTTTATTGGCGGACTTCACATAAATAGTAATTTACTAATTATTATATGCTATTTTAAAAATAAACAACCCTTTTATGTATAAATGTTTAACTAATTGAAATTGAGTTTAAGATTAAGGATTTTTTAATTTTTGTTCAATAAATTTGTATATATGCATTTAAAGAATAATTATTTGTATACCTTACTGTATATAAAAATGTTTAGGTACTGGTCCCGAGATATTGGTCATTGAGTGTTGTCCCATTGAATTAACAACAAACTAGATAGTGAGAAATCATATTTGAATTAACAGAAAAAGTGCTCTTATTATGGATTTAAGTAAAATCGTTCAATTTTAGTGTATTAATAAGTTTTATTAATTAATTAATTTTTATTTAATAATTTATTTTCAAATAAATTTTAAATTCTTCAATAAGTACGGGTAATATTTTTCAATAATATTTCAAATTTTTTAATTTTATTTAATCTTTAATCGATTTTATGACGGTCTAACTGGTTAAACATTTTAAACCTTAAACTTTTTCTCTTGTCAGTTTAATTTCCGATTTGGTTTTTAAAGTATTGTTATATATCTAAATATTGACCCCGTTTAACAATCAACAAATTGCATTACATATAAACAACTAATTTTATCAGCAGTTAGCTGATAGCGAATTATATAAGCTGATTTGATTAGCGGATAACATCAATTGTTTATTAAGGATGTTTAGTAAAATTAACTGTTTAGTATTAATTATTTATATGTAAAATGACTTTAAAAAATTATAAAGACGTGAATATTATATATTAGTAGTTCATTGAATATTCCTGTAATGCAATTGAGTAAAAAAAAGTGAATTTCCTAATACTAACACAATTTTCTTATTTATTAAGTAATTTATCTAAATTATATAATTTATGAATAATTGTATACATCTAAAAAATATAAAATAATATAGGCCAATATATCTTAGAAATAATGAACATTTGTTGGTAAACTAATAGAAAATGAGAGGAAGAGAGAGTAAGAGACTGGACTGTAGTGTGGAAGAATTGATAGAGTGTTTGGTTCACTTTTTGGAATAGATAAGGAATGAAATGATTATTCTTAGGAAAAGAATAAATGAGTAATAGAATAGAATTGATATTATTTAGTTTGGTTTATTCCTATAACTTTCTAATGATGACGTGTGTCAATGTTTGGTTTAAAAACATAAATTTAAAATAACAAAGAAATATCTAACAAAAAACCTCTCCACTAACATCATTATTATTATTATTATTATTATTATTATTATTATTATTATTAAGAAGAAGAAGAAGAAGAAAATTATTAATAATAAGAAAAAGAACAACAACAACAACAATAATAATAATAAAAAAAAAAAGGTTGTCTTTACCTATTTTGTGTTTCCCATAATATGTAAGACAAGAAAAAAATATCTTTAGTTATTTCTCAAAATGCCGAAATAATTAAACATGAAATTAGTTATTTTATATATTATTTTCTAACCAAATTAAAAAAATAACTATTTATCAAAAATACGTAAGTAATAAAATAGCTATTACACTCAACTAAACCAGCGTGTCGTAGTCGTCAAAAAGCTAAAAGTCCTGTGCGAAATTCCAGTCATCCAAAATGAAAACTATGACGCCTACAGCAGTGACCCACCTCGTCTTCTTCGAAATTCCAGTCATCCCATACATAAAAATTGGAACTTTTGCAATAATATTCGTGAAAGCTGCAATTTTGGGTTCGGATATGGTCTGAATCGAGTGGGAACATACCCTTTGAATGGCTTCAATCACGAAACATATGTTGTTGTCTGGGGAGCTAACGACGTATGAGGATCACATGAAGTTCTATCAAATTCCTTATCTTG
Source organism: Erythroxylum gracilipes (assembly GCA_026413385.1). Classification (NCBI taxonomy): domain Eukaryota; kingdom Viridiplantae; phylum Streptophyta; class Magnoliopsida; order Malpighiales; family Erythroxylaceae; genus Erythroxylum; species Erythroxylum gracilipes. The sequence continues at coordinate 22,713,331 of JANZLC010000009.1, forward strand.
ATGGCTAATCAACAGCACCAAATACCTCTCAGGAAAGCGTTGTTAGCAATCTTTAGAACTTCGATGACGACAGCGGTGTCAAAAACCTTTGGAGGTGGAGAAGAATTTAGTGGGCACAATCGTCATCGTCAAAAAACTAAAGGTTAAATGTTGCTATTACGAGTTTTTTTTTTTAAATTAGCTGGTTAGGTTAAATAAACTAACTAATAACTAAATAAATATGTTATATATTTGACATAATTAAACAGTTAATTCACTTCGTATTCTTCTAATTACTAATGTTCATTTATCTTTTACGAGATTATAAAATCAGATAGAATTAATTAAAAAATAAGTCAGGTGTAATTCTATTAAAAATAAAATCACAATATTTCTCTATTTTTATTTAACTATATTAAAATAAAATAAGATGAAGGATTTTGGCCGGGTCGGTTGTGCTAGGCCCAGGCTCAAGCCCAGACATAGACAGCCCATTCATAGATGGTGACCATCCATTCTTAGACGGAGACCTAAATCCTCCAGGTATTTATAATATAAGTGCACTATTTTTTTCATGAAGCAGGTACGACTTTGAGAACCCTAATATTCTTTATTCATAGCCACCAAAACTCTTGAAAAAGACTAACTTGAGCATCGGAGAGACCTATCAGCAGTCAACCTCCGATGTGCCTTATTATTTTGCAGGTATTTCTGAGCCAAAGTCAACCAATTACATGGATCCTAAGTAACAACGCCCAACCCATCAAAATCAGACAGAACCAGATCTCATCAATATACTCTATTTGTGAAAATAAGCTTTGGATGTATCTCTATCCTTTTTTTCGCACCTCCACGTCAATATTATAAATTTCAATATTATCGTCCTTATATATATTGATTATTATTCTTTCTTTTTTACTAAAATTAAAGTAAATTTAGAATCTGTTTTATAGTAAAATGGTTTCATAAATAAAAACCTTACAAGAGTAAAGAAAAAAATACAAGAAATTAATTAATAAAATTTAGAAATGTGTATTGAAAAATAAAAAACAAGTGAACAGTACATTCAATTGGAAGAACTATAAAAATTAATTTTTAGAGAAAACTTAAAGTTAATTAAACAGAATATTCGAAAACAATCTCTCTATTGGATAGGAATAAAGTTGCGTATTATCGAACTTCACCAAATTTCACAATTTAACAGAATTTCAATTAAATGTTACAATGAATTAAACATAATATTATTGATAGCATATTCATAGAATACAATATTTAGATTTTATTTTAAAGTGTTATTTATTTATTTATAATTTTCTTTTTAAATAAGACTTTATTTTAAATTTTAAAGTTTTATTTATTTATTTTAAATTTTCTTTTTGAATAAGACTTTATTTTAAATTTTAAAGTTTTATTTATTTATTTATAATTTTCTTTTTGAATAAGACTTTATTTTAAATTTTAAAGTTTTATTTATTTATTTATAATTTTCATTTTAAATAAGACTTTATTTTAAAATTTAAATTTTTATTTATTTATTTATAATTTTCTTTTTAAATAAGACTTTATTTTAATTTTTAAAGTTTTTTATTTATTTTAATACCTTTGAAAATTAAAATTCTCTTTGATTAGGGATAACAATGGTCCGAATGAGGTCGAACCTAAGCAAGTAAAACTTAAACTTGACTTAGCCCAGTTCAAAATATAACCTTTTAAAATCAAAATAATGTCAATTTTAAATTAGAGATGACAACGGCAAGATTGGGCTGTGCTCGAGACAGCCCAAAGCTCAACTCTATTCAGCCTAGTCCAATATTTAACTTTTTAAAATTAAAACAGAAACTATGTAATTTCTACAAAATAATATACTTTTTCTTATAATTGTTAGGCCTCAAACTAGACTAGGCTTTGATAGACCACCTTAAGATTGAGACTCGATTTTTCAAAAAAATCAAGGAGTCACGGTCCAAGGCTCGGTCAATTCGGATTTGACCTATTAATCATAAGCTAGGCTATTATTAGGCAGCTTGAACTTAAACTTGAGCCTGAACCTAAATATTTAAGACCCTAATTTTAAAAATCAAATCCAAGCTCAGTCAAATTTAAGCCTAAATGTCATCTCTGCTTTAAATGCGATTTCTTCTTATTCTTTTTTTGGGTCCAATTTTACCATTATTCCAAAAACTGTGTATTAGACGTTCCAAATTAGGAAAGTAAAGGTCATTGCAAAATAATAAGGAAAGCCCGTCTATATACGGAAATATGTCACAAACCGCGTGCGTAATTGCCTCCTATAATTGTGTATTAATTGATTTTTGTGCATTAAAAGCATCAAAATTCTTAAAACACTAGACCCTCCTCTTGATTCTTTCCTATTATTTATTTTTTTCCTAAACAGTGTTATTGTATTAAGAGTAAAAAATTATTTATTTATTTTATTTTAACGTAGAGTTTAATAAATTTTTAACAATAAATCAAGTATTAACAAAAATACTTGACAATCTTTTATCTTATTTCAATTAAAAGATTAAAAATCTAATATATAAAAACTAATATATATTTAATAAATTAAATTAAAAAATATTAATTTTCTCGACAGAGTGCTATTCTATTTATTAAAATTTCAAAAAAAATCCAATTTGTTTATTCTTAATCAATGTTTTAAAAATTGGATCGAAAATTAATCCGATAATATAAGGTTTAAGGTTTAAAAGGTTCAATTAGATTTATATCGTCATAAACTGATTAAAAATTAAATAAATTTAAAGAATTTAAAATATGATCGAAAGAGATTATACTTATTAATATAAAATTTTAAATTTAAATTGAAAAAAAGGTAAATACAAATTTATTTATTTATTTTGATTCATAAGAACCTATCAATTTACAAAATTTAACTAATTAATTAATAAATTGATTGATTTTTAACAATAAGATTTGTTGGTTATTAAAATAAATCGAGCTAAAAAATTAAAAATTGTACTCAAAGTTGGATAATTTATAATTTTTATGAATTTGAACCGGTCAAATCTGTTAATTTTGTTAAGGAAGCTATGAAAGGCATGTAATTATTATTTTTCGATTTTAAAGTCATCAACAAATTTCGCTATTCAACTATCCTATTATATTCTAGAAGAAGATAAATCAAAGTCATGGAAATCAATTAGAAGCTTCCTTGACAACCATCTCAATCTTCGCTTTGCGTGTTCTTCCCTTATTAGCCGCCAATATATACATACATGTCTTTTATATACAATTGGTCGTTAGTCTAAGTTGAGGGGTTGGGTTTAGCTGAAAACCACCAAAACTCCGGCGTTGGCTGAAACTACTGTACGGCCATGGATCAGGTGCAGAAAATGCAGTTGCGTCAGAGTTACCGGAATCTCTGGCATACCGATCTCTTTAGCACCATCGTGGCTGATCCTCTTTGTATGTTTTTGTTCTTATAGTTTCTGTTGGGTTGCTGAGAAACAAACTGTACTTTGTTTGGTCGCTGTGGAACTAGAGAGAGAGAGAGAGAGAGAGAGAGAAGCTGAAGTTCACTCGATTTTAGTTTTGGAAATTGATACAGAAATCTTCAGTTCAGCTAGCAGGATTTATTTATCGGATTAAATATATCTGATCAATTTCTTTTTCTCTTTTTCAATATGCAGATTGCTGCTTCTCAATGCTTTGGTAAGTTCTGTGATGATTCAGAAATACTGTGTTAATTCCACAATTGATGAACTTGTTCATGTTAAGTAATCAGCTAATACTTCTAGCGTCTGTTCATTTTTGTTTGAAACTAACACCTAAAGTTCCAAAACTTCTGTATTTTGATTCTTGGAATTCATAATTCTCTGTCAAGTTGAGACCCTGTTTTCTGGTACTGTTGTAATCTTCTATTGCCAACTGCTGTCCTTTTGTCTGGCAAAAATTTATAATGCTACGAAGCCTTATTCTTTACCAAGATTGCATTAAAGTTGTGTTAAACTCCATTAGATACCCAGTGGAAGATATATATTACATAGAAAAAATTTGAAACAGAAGTGTTAAAAGGTAGTGGAAGTTCCTCTTTCCCTTAGGAGATTTGAGCTGAACAATTAGAATATAGTGAGCATGTGAACATAATCATCAGATTGATTAATTTTTGTTAAATTTTTAATGGTTTTAGTGGACCATGTTCTTCATACATGCTACGGAAACGTGCACTTTACAACGACATGTCAAGGTAATTGTGATCTCTACTTGAGCTTGTTGATTTCTCAATCAAAAGCAAAACATTTACGGGTTTCTTTGTTTATTTCTTGTAGATATGTCTGTTGCGCCGGCTATTGTCCGTGCAGTGGAAGTTGTGGAGAAAAACATTGCCCTGAATTGTGTCTTTGCACTGAGGTATGACATCAGATCCTGTTTCATCATATATCGGATTGCGGATTATTTCGGACTGCAATATCGAAAGAACAGAATGAGTTTTCTTAGCTGTTTACTGAATTTTACAGGTGTTCTGTTGCTTCTCCAATTCAGTTGCTTCAACACGTTTTATGCTGCAAGATGAGTTCAATTTACAGACGACAGCATGTGACAATTGCATCATAGTACTCCACCCCTTCTCTCTTCTGAATTTAGAACAATGTTGCGTGGACAATCATGGCGGCTGTTTAACATCGCTTTCTGTGGCAGGGTTTTATGTTTTGCCTGCAGCAAGTGGCATGTATCTGCTCTTTAGTTGCTTGCATAACTGGAAATGACAGTATTGAGGACCTTGCTAACTTGTTGAACCGCTTGGCGGATTTAGTTTTCTGCACGTAAAGCTCTTAAACATCTTTTTCACTCACTCTGAGCAGAACGTTTAGAAATCTGAAAATTAATTCTTTGATTTGTTCTGTTTCGACAGGGTTTGCGCTTGTATTCAGGTACGCAACCAAGAACAAATTGCCAGTATTTGTTATTCGTTGCCTAAGAGAACGTGTTACGAATTTGGAGTGTGTCCTAATTTATGTTGTAAAGTTACAAATCCAATTTTTCTCAAGACCAAAATGCCTAATTATGGTTGAACTTGAACAACTATATGGAGTTTTAAGAGTGTTGAAATGATTGTTTCCTTCTGCAACAAACCACAGACACAGCACAAGATTGAATTGGACAAAAGGGATGGCAAATTTGGGCCACAGCCTCCAATGGCAGTACCCCCTGTTCAACAAATGTCACGGCTCGATCAGCCAATTCCTGCGAGTGTTGGATATGCTCCTCAATCACAACCAGCTTATGCACAATACCCTCCTGCCCCTGGATATTCTTCTCAGGGCTATCCACAACAACCTTATGGTTACCCACCTCCTGGTTATCCACAAGCTCAGGCATATCCTCCACCTGGTTACTCCAAGTGATCTTCTCTATTGGGATCTCTGTTAAGAACGAAATCGTTATTTCCTTGTCAAGTTCATTCTGTTTCTATGTTTCACTTGTTCATTACGAGGCAGCTTAGTTCATAATAGTATTTACTATTCAGAGAAATTACATTTTGAAGGTAAAGAATAATTGGACATGTCAACATTGATATCTCCAAGTAATTTATGATTGCCTGTATGCAACATGTTTGTTTTGTTTACTTTCATTTCTCAAAATTGTACAAGTTGATGAAAATATATACTTGACAAATTGTGAAGAATAATTTATAAATCAGTTAACGCGTTGCTCATAATTTTAATTTTTTTAAAATTAAAAATTATATATATTTAATCAAATTTAATTTTGGTTCAATTAGACTTCATATCGAACTCGAGCTACTTCTGGCTTGAATATGAGGGTAGGTTGATGCCCACATTTGTCTATTAGCCCTCTAGGTTAACTTTCCAATTTCTAGTAATAAATTTCTATAGTGTTAAGAGGCTATTCTTATTCAGAATCAAATCACCTGTTTCTTTTATTTTGTATTTGCTCTATTCTATAAAAATTCATCAATTTAATAAATAGGATTCACAAAAATTGGACGGCTAGGATCACTTGAGAACAGGGGCAAACACTAATTAGGAATAGAAGATCTATCCCCTCTTATTCAGAGTTGCTCGACCATGTCTGAACACAGAAGCCATTAAAGCTAGATAGTGTAAGAAAAAGTAGAATGAGTGCTCTCCTTTAAGAGTGGACCATCCTGTAAAAAGCCTATTCCCAAGGCTAGAGAAGCAGTGAATAGATTCGGGTTTTCTACTTGGTTGTTATGAGTATACAAGACTCTATTTAACATGTGCTCTAAAGCTAAGTAAAGCCTTCACAGCAGCGAAGCCTGAGACAGAGATCGATCAAGCACAGACTCCAACTTCAACATCACAAATATCATTGCACCCATCACAATTATCACGTATCCCTCTCTCTCACTTTCTCCGTCAACCCCTCAATCTTAGAGATGACACTCAGGTCCAAGTCTAATTCAAGTTCCCATTATTCAGTAGTCAGAACACTTTAGGTTGAGGTATAATTAAGCACTCTCAGGGACTGGTAAAGAACATAACATGCACCTTCAGGAGTAGGAAAAGGGCCTCTTCCTCAATTTAACAATTACAACAGCAACCCACAGCAATTCAGTAAAAGTTTCGCCTAATACGTAGAGTTCGGAAAGGTTCAGTTATACCCATCTATATTTTTAACTAATAGAAAGATTGTTTATGATTTCTTCTTCACTTCAAGCTCACTATAATCATAATCATAAGGGTTGTTTTGAATGTTTAAACTATGAAATTGACAACTTATCTTGTTACATTAAATCTTATCCACAATAAATATGTAATTAAAAATAACTGGCACAAAGTAGGAATACAAAAATGACACAAAAGATTTGGTGTTGTTAGAAATATGAAATTAAGCACATGCCAAATGCGAGGGAGATTCACTTATCTCCCTTACCCTATTCCCTTTGTTCCTGAGTGATACTAACAATTCAATTTTTATGGGTCTCATTTATTGAATCGGTGAATTTTTATAAAAGAGTAATAGGAACAAGTGATTTGGTCCTTGCCAAGTGTGGTAATGGGTTGCATGGGCCGGTTATGCTAAATTTTTTAAAATAATTTTTTAAAAATTAAAAGTGTCGAACAACATCTTTTTTTAATAGGTTTTGGACTTGAGCTGTCGATTTATTTAGAATAGTTGAGCTTTAGGTTGATCTAAACCTGAGCCTGACCTATTAAAAATACCTGAATCTGAGTTCATGAGTCAGCCTATTGTCATCGTTTTACTTAGAATAATTGAGCCTCGGGTCGGTTTAGCCTAAACCTGACCGATTAAAAATACCTGAATCTGAGTTCATGGTCAGCCCATTGTCATCCCTACTTAACTGAATATCCAAGCATCAAATTAACGAGAAGCCAAGTGAAGGAATCAAAGCCAGCGAAATGCATAAAGGTTCTATGTTTTAGAACTCATAAATCAGCAATACACTATCAGGCATTTACCAATCTACTATCAATTATCATAGCATATACATTATACAAACACAAACTCAAATATCACAACACAACAGGTAGATCGAACTCTTTAATATCGCAATAGCAGAAACCGAAGGCTTCGTATAGTCTAACCAGTTATGTCATACAAGATTACCTAGGCAGAAACACCTTGTTCAGAATGATACTTGTTGCCTTGGTTGTCATTCTTCGTATCGGTTTCATCGGTAGGCAATTTCGCCCATGGAACGGAATTCCTCGTTGCCTTCCTCCTCTGGAAGATCATATATACACTCAGCACGAAACAGATAACAGCAATTAGAGGAACTAAAACACCTATGCTCTTCCTTGGCCAATTCTTCCAAATCATTCCAGCACAGACACTTCCATCAAGACTGCCCATTGAATTGTTCATCTTCATGATCTCCAAACCATTCAAAATACCGTCTACTGAGTATCCCAGGCTCATGTTCGAGGGTCCGATGCTAACAGTTAAAATGTCAGAGCTACCACCATCAACCACAAAATCCGCATAAAATGGAGCAGCCAGCGTATAAGTAATGTAGGAAAGATCCAAGTTTTCATATGCTAAATACCCATTAACATATACATTGAAATTCAACAAGCCAAGGGCTATGCTAGCAATATCACAGAAATGCATTCTCACAAGATATCTATAACCCCCATCAACAGGAAACTTCCATGTCATGTTCACATGAGGAATTGAAGCATTTTTGGTTGAAATCGTACGGGCAGTACCGTACACAAAATCAGGAGCAACTTCACGACTCGCAAGTCCAGCTCCATACATAATATAGCCACTAAAATACACCTTCTTTGAATAATCACTAGATTTGAAGAACTCATCATCAGGAATCCATGTTCTCCACAATGTATCATTAAAAGGTGTCAACTTGTAACCCCCAACATTGATCCTATAGACGTTTTCAAGAGCCTGTTTTGTTAATCCATCAAGTTTCACAGTTTTATCACCATTAACAGCCGTGGCCACATCGGCAATCAGATCTTTAGGTGCAGATATCACTTCAATTGCATTGACGAACCCAAAGTTGCCCCTTTCCACAGGAACAAAAGTAACTACAAGCTTATCAGAATCAACCCATAACATATACTCCTTAATCACAGGGTTGGCTGCATTGAGAGCACTAAAATTGCTCAAAACCACGTAACCATCAACCAGAACATGAAATCGAGCTTCATTCAAATCCCAATTCGAAGAAACAAAAGGGTTAAAGTGTAAGCGTACCATGTGGGTCCCCCGATCCTTGATCTGAAACACATACTTCGAAGGTTTCTTAAAAACTCTCACCGTTTGATAGATTTGAGGAGAATTAGGAACTGGGTTTTGGTTGGCAACCGGAATAGTCCTCCTTGATAAGACCAACGGCGACTCAGAGTTGACAAAATCGTGATCGGAGACGAAACGGCGATTGAATACGGAGGAGTCCACGGCGGAGCCACAGTTGATAAGGTAATTATCGATGGGCGAGAACTTCTTGTAGAAAGACAGAGTGAGAGAGAAGGAGGAGAGCATACACAGAGAGAGGAGATAGAGAAAGGTAGGACGATGAGTCTCCATAATTCGAGCAAGAGTGATTCGCGAGAGCTATGGGAAAACCAGGTTTTGATGAATTATCGATGTTATAACTGAGTCGGAAAGTCTAGTTGACTCGGACGTTATGGTCTACACGTTAAAAGCTGGCAAACCTTCGTTTTATTGTCTTTCTACGCGCTAGGTTGTCGGACCACTTTAGATGCTCTGGTTCGTCACTGTCTTGACCCAGCGTGTGATTGAACCGGTGCGTCCAGGCTGGCACTTTGTGGAAAGATATAATTTTAATGCCCAAAATAACATTGCTTTGGACATCTGTTGTCACCTCTAAACACTTGGCACATAGCTAATCGACGAGACTGATTCAATCCGAACCAAAATATCTAAACCCATTAGATCAAAAAAATCAATTTAGTTGGGTTAGTTAGGTTTTAGTTATTTTGAGGGTGAAATCTAAATTCATTCGAGCTTAATTAAATTAGATTTTATTTCTTAATTTCAATTTGAAATGATAAAATTAAGCTTAATTAAAATTTTACTATGATTTGATCCTTTTTATCAAGATCAAAATTGTAGTCTGATTGCATTAGCTGTTAACTGATAGCTGTTTATATCAGTTAATTTTACCCGCAATTAGAGTAACATTAACATTTTAAACAAGTTCTTGTCCTTTTGTGACAAATTAAAAAAGAACTGTAATCTATTTCACAGTATTGTGTCACCTGAATTCGATAACTTCACCTTCTCTACATATATACCCCAACTTCAACGGACAAGATGAAGTTATCATTTGCCGATAAGACCTTGCGACAGTTTCTTCTCGGAGCCTGTTAAGCACTCAGCAACCAAAACTATTTATTGATCACCAGAAGGAGACACAGCAAGACTTTTCACGAAAATTACACAAGCGTTGTTACCTTGTCCTATAAATTCTCGTCAAGTTTCTTGTAAACCTTGATTCTATAAATCAAAGCAGGATTTGGCATATCCCAGTTGCAATCCGAGTTTGGACCCTGATGAATTACGTACTCACTAGTTGTTCTGTTCCTAACGTTGTCGTAAAAAGCCGAAGACAAATAATAGACAAAAGGGTTTTGGCAAGGGTTGCGACTTGAAGCTGCTCGAGTGTTGAAAACATAGCCTGTGGGATCATAAGCTTAATTTGTACCAATGGAGGAATGTCGTCGATGGTATTTTAATGTCTCGAGGCTTCAGGATTTCTTGAAATATTTGAACTGTATAGCCATTATACAGATACTGTCCATTTATGCTTATGTCGTAGCAAATGGATTGTTGGATAAGCGCAACGGAGTCGAGTCCAATTGGGTCTGATAGCTTCTCAAGAGTAGTGATTCAGTTCAGTTCAGGAAATATAGGATCAATGATATCCAAATGATGCATTGAGACCAAAGGTGCCACAGGATGTGTTGTGAGAAGCCCGAACACGTTTCCGTACACATCAAACTCACGAGAATATAAAAAGGGATCGATAATATCTTGTCAGGATCATAACAAGAAACATAAGAGTATCGTGTGAAGTATATCTGCTCACACAATACTCTTATATGAAATATCAGGTCTCGTACACACCATTGCATACATCAAGCTTCCTACTGCATTAACATATGGGACTTTCTCCACGTATTCCCATTTTTTATCCGTCTTTGAAGATAACTGGTTGCTTGCTTCTGAGTCAGCAAAAGCTTGCCTCCCTGCCTATCCCTGCTTATCTCCATGCTGAGAATCTTTTTGGCTTTTCCCAAATCCTTCATCTTGAACTCTTCATTCAACTGAGCCTTCATTTTGTTAATTTTATCTTAGCTCTTGGATGCTATTAACATATCATCAACATACAAGAGTAAGTATATGTAGGACCCATCTTGAAGTTTGCATAAATACACACATCGTATTTACTTCTTGTGTACTTCTGGCCCATCATAAACTTGTCAAATCGTTTGTACTATTGTTTCGGTGATTGCTTCAATCCGTATAACGATTTGTTCAGTTTATAACCTAATTTTCTTTACCAGCAACTTTGAATCCATATGGTTGAGACATATAGATTTCCTCCTCCAAATCATCGTGTAAGAATGCGATTTTCATATCAAGTTGAGCTAGCTCCAAATTCAACTGTGTTACCAAGGCTAACAGAATTCTAATAGCGGAATGTTTAACAACTAAAAGAAATACCTCATTATAATCAACTCCTTCCTTCTGAGCGTAGCCTTTAGCTACTAACCTTGCCTTGTAACAAACATCATTCTTGTCAGGAAATCCTTCTTTCTTTGCAAATATCCATTTGCATCCAATTGTCTTCTTTCCCTTTGGTAGTTTTGTCAACTTCCACGTCTTGTTTTTCTCAAGAGATTTCATCTCTTCTTCCATTGCACCTTTCCATTTACCATTTTCTGTACTTCGAATGGCTTCTGAAAAATTGGATGGAACATCATTAACAACTGGAAGTGTATAGGCCACCATGTCAGCAAAATGAGCAGGTTTCTGAATATCTCGTCTTGTCCTTCTAACGACAGTTGATTCTAGCTACTGTTGAGATTCTTGGGTCGGAACCTCTTCTTTATCTGACTCTTCTTCTACCACAGAAGAGTCACTAATATTGCTTTTTGCTGGGCTTACCATCAACTATTCAAACTCCACCTACTTCGGCGTACACTCTATTTGCTTTGACATATACTCCACCTGCTTCAATGTACTATCAGTCTCTTCTTGTGTCACCTTATTCAACATGGCAAATTCATCAAAGGTAACATCTCTGCTGATGATAGTCTTCTTTGCCTCTAAACACCAGAGACGGTATCCTTTAACTCCAACATTGAAGCCCATAAAAAATGCCTCTTTTGCTCTTGGATCTAACTTTAATTCATTAACATGATAATATGCAGTAGAACAAAAAATATGCAAGAATCATAATCTGTTACAGGTTTTCCAAACCATACCTTTAATGGAGTCTTGCCACCAATTGCAGATGATGGCAAACGATTAACGAGATGTTGAGTGTATGTCATAGCCTCAGTCCAAAACTTTCTGCCTAACCCAGTATTAGACGGCATACAACGTACTTTCTCTACCAGTGTCCTGTTCATATGCTCTGACATCTCATTCTATTGTGGTGTTTTTCTGACTGTGAAGTACCGAATTATGCCAGACTCTTGACATACCTCTAAGAAATGATCACTCTTGTATTCTCTACCATTATTTGTTCGGAGAACTTTGATCTTTCTTCCCATCTGATTTTCAACTTGAGCTTTTCACTTAAGAAAAACTCCCATACTCTTTTGTTCTTCATAGTAAACACCCATACTCTTTTGAAAAAATCATCAACAAAAGTGATAAAATAATGTCTACCTCCAAGAGAAGGAGTCTTAGTAGGTCTCTACACATTTGAGTGCACATAATTCAAAATACCCTTAGTTTCATGAATGGCAGTGCCAAATTTCACTCTTCGTTGTTTTCCTAAAATACAATGCTCACAAAATTCCAATTTACAAGTCTTCGTACCTTTCAATAATCTTTGTTTGGCAAGAATTTGCAAGGATTTTTCACCAGCATGTCCCAAACGCATATGCCACAACTTTGTTACCTTTGCATTTTTCTTACTACTAGAAGTTGCTACCGCTACTATCCCAACAACTGTACTACCTTGGTAGTAATACAGATTATTTTTCCTTACGCCTTTCAACATCACAAGTGCCCTCGAAGTTGCTTTAAGAATTTCATCTCGCATCATCACAACTAAGCCTTTTGATTCTAAGGTCTCCAAAGAGATGAGATTCTTTTTCAAATTCGGCACGTATCGAACATCCTTCAAAATTCTGGTGGATCCATCATGATTTCGCAGCTTGATTGAACCTATCCCAGCTGTTTTACATGGATTGTCATTGCCCATGTAAACAATTCCACCATCAATTTCTTCAAAATCAAAGAACCACTCCCGGATGGGAGACATGATAATTGCAACCTAAATCCAGAATCCACTCATCTGAATGGAATGCTGAAGGTGATACCACCAAAGAGACATCTGACTCTGCATCACTTTTATATTCTACAACAATTGCATCTTGCGGAGCCTTCCCTTTCTTCTTCAACTTTGGACAGTCTTTCATCCAGTGACCTTTCTCATGACAGAAAGTACACTCATCTTTGAAACTCTGCTTTTTGATTTGGATCTTCCTCTTCTCCCTTTCGACCGGCTTTGCTGACAGCATCTTACCACAAATACTTCATCTTCTGTAACCGCTTTACTTTTCTTTTTATCTTGTTTTCGCAATTCATGACTATACAAAGCAGAACATACAACATCTAAAGATACATTCTCCTTCCTATGAAGTAAAGTAGTTTCTAAGTATTCAAATTCATCCGGAAGGGATGATAACAACATCCAATCCAAGTCTTCATCTTCGAATTGTACATCTAAATTCAAAAGGTTTGCTACTAATTGATTAAACTGAGTGATGTGTTCATTCATAGTAGTAACTGGTCGGTATTCAAATCGAAACAATCTTTTCTTAATAAGGAGCTTATTTTGACCACTTTTTTTAGAAATTTGTCCTTCAATGCCTTCCACAGTTTGTGCGTAGAAGTCTCGTTTTTGAAAGCATACTTCTGCTCTCTAAACAAACATGATCGAATTGTTCTACATGCCAACCGATTTATAATACTCTAATCCTTATCTTGTACATATTCTAGTTTCATTTCTTCAATAGCTATGTCAAAGCCCTGCTGGAAAAGGAAATCCAGAACCTCGTCTTGCCACATGCCAAAATGACTAGTACTACCAAATATTTCCCCCACCAACTTCAAACTTGACATTGGAATCCTTTGCCATGTGGATGAGGAAGTCGATATTGCTTGTGTCATATTTGTTATGTCCCTAGTTGTTGGTGAATTTACAAACGTCATTACAAACTCAAATAATAGTATTCAATATTACAAATATTACAAACAAACCAAGGATGAACCTTCGACTCCAATACCACTTGTTGGGAGAGCCGGGTAATTTTCCACTCAGATTATGACTAGTGAATTTTACTGATTCGGTAATTCCCAGGAAAGGTTGTTACATAGACTCCTAAGACAAAATTACTATTCCAAATAAATTCCCACTAAAGCCTGGAAGGGTCACAGTGGTTCCACTTAGCAAAAAACTAGTTTTTTCATGCAAGGACAAAGCACATTGACGTTCACTATCACTTTGTGCAGGAGATTCTCGAAAAAGAGGAGATACTTCTCTAAAAGATAGGACTACAGAGAATCCTGCAGATATGATTACCAAAGTGGTGACAAAAGCTAAGTTTAAACATTGTTTAGACTCAGTCAACATCTTGCACTTTTGAACTGGCACCTGAGGGCGCAAATTGAAAGCACTACAAAGGCTGTTTTGTTTGATTGGGAAGATGAATGATGCTTGCATTTGGTGGGACTCAAAATTGTGTCAAGGTGGAGATTTGTTGGTTTTGGTAGCTTTGATGGCCCAATTTATATCCCACATTGGGAAGAGATGAAAATGGGAGGAGTTTTTCAAGTTATAAAACAACTCCTCCCCTCCTATTCTAAATCATCCCAAAAATTTGTTATATCCTCAAAATTTGTACACAGCTCAAATTTAGTATTCTCTTCCTAATAAGAGCAGACTGCCTTAAGTGGTACTCGGAGACTAGGCTCAATTGGCTGAACTCCGTTATCACTTAAGGCAACATGCTTTTATTAGGAAGAGAATACTAAATTTGAAATGTGTACAAAATTTAAGGATATATCAAAATTTTGGGATGATTTAGAATAGAAGGGTAGGAGTTATTTTATAACTTGAAAAGCTCCCCTCGTTCTCATCTCTTCCCAACGTGGGATATAAATTGGGCCATCAAAGCCACAAAAACCAACAGAAACAACAACCTAGTGAAATCCAGGTTCTTTAGTAAGAGGAACACCGAGCTCAGACATGTAAGCGTGAATCTGATCATTAGAACTGTACAAAACTGGATAGCTTTGATCACCGATCCTGCATCTTGGTAAGTGCTTAAGCTAATAGGGAACTAATGGCAAAACCAGCACCTCCATAGGCCATTTGATAAGAAAATCTTATGTTTTGCAAGTGACTCTCTGAGACACTTCCTATATAATAATACTGACCATGATCATACTTGGAGAGAACCTTGAGCAAGTTATATGGAACAAATAACGTATCATCATCTCCCATCACAAACCACCTCACACCCTTCATGCTTTGTAGCTTCAACGTCTCTGAAACTATCCTCGTTAAATGTATCGTAGACCTGTCACCTTTTGGGTCGCGGTACTCGAACTCCGATACGTTAACATTGGATATTCTCACCGGCAGTAAGAGATGGTCGTCTATTTCCTTCTTCATTGGATTGTCTAACCACACTACGCCACACATCTTCTTTGGTTTCCACCATAGCTTGACGTAGTTTTCCTGTGGTGCCATATCTGAGACGTGGAAGCAATCCCAAAAATAATGTGATTAAGGTTTGTAGTTTCAAGGATTGGCAGGGTTGGAGTAAGCGAGTGATTTGAAGTGGAAATAGCAAGCCATTGCTGAAGAAAGATGGTCTGGTGAGGAGGGAAATTGGATTGAAACAAGGGTATAGGGTAATATAGAGATAAGGAATAGAGACGAAGAAGAGCCAGACCAGTGTCAACCTAGTAAGCGATCAGGTGACCAAAGAATGTGGAAACCTCGTAGTGGTACATCTATAACACGAAGAGTTATCTATGTCGTTCAAGTTTGGTTTCATGTTAGCTCACAAGGGACAAAGAAAGTCAAAATCGCATATCAGAATGAAAAATATGTCTGTGTTTCATATTTTAGCAGATTCTTAGAGATCTTAGAGATTCTAATGAGGTTTTGTTGCTAAAACGGGGCAATGCTAAACAAATAGAAATATAGAAAAAATAATAATAGATTTGATCCTACATATCTATAATTATTATATCCTTATCTCTAGTTTTGGAAAGTCAACCCTATCTAAATTCCCATTCAACATTGTAATTATTAATTAATGTAAATAATGAAGAAGATGGGCTAAGCTTGGAAGTAATTTGTGGGCCTAGTTTGCTTCCAACCTTGGATTTAACATTGTAATTATTAATTAATGTAAATAATGAAGAAGATGGGCTAAGCTTGGAAGTAATTTGTGTTTCTAGTTTGCTTCCAACCTTGGATTAACCTAATCATACTTCATTTCTTTGACTTTTTCACATTAAGTTAATAATTTTTTTAAAATAAGTTATTAAATAATAATATTATTATATTTTATTATTATTTAATAACTTGAGAGTATTGGTAACAAATTATATTTTATAATTAAAGTAATTAACAATTGAATCTAATTGCATAGTTAATTATTAGTTCTTATTTATGATGAAATTTACTAAATAAGGAAATTTTATTTATTAAAATAATATA
>JANZLC010000009.1:22729841-22754322 GCA_026413385.1 Erythroxylum gracilipes
TACCAATAGATAAGCTTTATTTTAGTTCACTTATTTCTTTGTTTTGTACTTATTGCTTATGCTCTTGTACACGCAACATGTGGGTACCTTTTTTCTGGCCCTGCCAGTCAGGTTTTTTAATGGCCCACGCCCTCGTCATCATCAATAAAGGGGTTCCAAATTTCTCAGCAAGAAAAATCTCATTAAATTGGGCAAGAGGAGAAAATTCTACCAACTGATTACCCTCGATATCGCTCGGCCAGGTTTCCAAGACGGGATCTTAGAACCGCTCGACCTCGACATCGCTCGGCCAGGTTTCCAAGACGAGATCCTGGAATCGCTCGGCCTCGACATCGCTCGGCCAGGTTGCCAAGACGGGATCTTGGAACCGCTCGGCCTTGACATCGCTCATCTAGGTTGCCAAGACGGGATCTTGGAACCGCTTGGCCTCGACATCGCTCGGCCAAGTTGCCAAGACGGGATCTTGGAACCAGGCGATGCCAAGAAGACAATCTTGGATCGCTCGGCCTCGACATTGCTCATCCAGGTTGCCAAGATGGGATCCTGGAACCGCTCGGCCAGGTTGTCAAGATGGGATCTTGGAACCGCTCGGCCTCGACATCGCTTGGCCAGGTTGCTAAGACAGGATCTTGGAACCAGGTGATGCCAAGAAAATAATCTTTGATCGCTCGACCTCGAGATCGCTCGGCCAAGTTGCCAAGACAGGATCTTGGAACCAGGCGATGCCAAGAAAACAATCTTGGATCGCTCGGCCTCGACATTGCTTGGCCAGGTTGCCAAGACAGGATCTTAGAACTAGGCGATGCCAAGAAAATAATCTTGGATCGCTCGGCCTCGACATCACTCGGTCAGGTTGCCAAGACTGGATCTTGGAACCAGGCGATACCAAGAGCCAAAATCTTGGACCGCTTGGCCCTAGCATCGTTTGGCCAGTTTCTCCCGCATCGGTCAACCATGGTTCTCTCAAACCTTACGACCGATCAACGCGTATAGAACGCACTCGTTCACTGCCTATCATTCGTAAAGACAGTCCCTTACGCGAAACTAATGACAGTCTAAGCTTAATTCATAAAATAAACAAGACAATGAAGGACAAAAACAAGGTTTTATTTCATCATGAATTTGTTTTGGTCACAAGCCCGACCAGATGAGCATTGAAAGTCTTACTACATACGCTACTTTGGACCTTCGGTGGGAGGAGAAGCACCAGTAGTTAGATCAGCTGGAAGAGTAGGGCAAGGGTCCGTAGGAATAACCGGAGAGACATCCCCATAAGTCTCTTCATCCGAATTGAGGTCCAGCAGCTCATCCGGCAATTTCTCTTTCCTGTTCAGCAATCTCCTTTACCTCCTCGAGAGAAAGGCCGAGGCCTGAGGGAAGCATTGGCTTAGCATAGTCCTCGAATGAAGGACCATCCGACCCGTCAGGGACGCAAACACTGTGGCAATTCCTCAAGATGGAAAGAGCCAGGTCGCAAGCAAATTCCTTGCACTCCTCGTGTAAGTACTGCTCTTTCCATCGCTTGATCGCTTCAACCCTTTGCTCCTTGACGGAGTCTTGTAGCTCCAGCAGTTTATTCTCGGCCTTCAGTTTATCCATCACCGCTTTGTGGTAGTCACGGTGGACTTTCAAACGGAGCTCCCCCTCTAGTTTCGCTTTCGCGTTGGCACTGAGCACTTCTTCCCGCAACGCTCGGCACTCATTTTCCAGTTCATCCCTGGAAGCAACCACTCTGCTCTTCTCCTCCTCCCCCGAAGAGAGTTGAGCTCTCAAAACACTCTTCTCTTCCTCCAACACACTCTTCTCCGCCTCCAATGAAGAGAGCTGAGCTCGTAAAACATCTTTCTCCTCCTTCGCCTCTGAAAGCTCAGCTCTCAAAACGTTGCCTTGCTTAAAAAGATCATTAACCTCCCGGTCCAGCGATAGGGTAGTCTCATTGAGCTAATCGACACGTCGATGCATCGCAAAGGCGAACACCAGATCCCGTGCACAGCCACGGACGAGACTGGCCATCAGCTCCTGATTGTTCATGTAACGCCCCACTCCTGCGTGACCCGAACCCGACATCGACGGTGATATCCGAGTCCGTGTCCCACGAGGGTGGCGTGTTACATCACTCAATTAAAACTCCTTATAAAACTCAGTATAAATATTTTTTTGAATACATTCATACGCGCGGAAAACAATAGACAATTTGAGCCCACGTTAATTTGTAAACATTTTCAGTCATTACAAATATTCAACAATAGTTTACATGTAATGTATGGAATAAAGACAAAGCATTATTTTACAGAGATTGCGGAATACAATTGTATGAGACACTAATGCAGACCCGAACTAATCATGACCTCTAATTTTCCCTTGAATTGCAAATTTTGGGTGAGTTTTGCGAACTCAGTGAGGAACCATCATCGATGGTCCACTCAATTCACGCAGCAGTCAAATATATCACAGATATGTCACTATCTCACATTTAGCAGCGCCATATAATTATACTCAAGCAGTTACCCACTCCATGCAACAATCACATATATTATAGATGTTCTACAGTTTCATATTCATAAGTAGTACATGATCGTACTCGAACAATTCACAGGTTATTTCACAACAGTACATTCAGAAGTGCCACATGGTTCCAAATTAATGTACCCAATATTTCAGTACCATTTAACAGAAATTTTTGGTACCAAAAATCAGTCGGTTCGCCACTTGGCGATTTTTTCGGTTCGAAAATTTTCCCCAGAAAATTCCAGAAAAATTTCTAAAATTCTCCTAAAATGTAAAACACACAAGGAATCACTCCAAATAATTTTTTAAACACCAAATCATATTGTTCACAACAAAATTACAGTTAGACACATATACCTGGAAATGTCAAGAATGCATGTACAGTTCTTTTCATGTGCAAATTTTCACCATTCATATATAAGGATACGCATGAATATTTCAACTAATCTCAATCACTCTTGGCCCTTTTCAAATTACTATTTTACCCTTCCCATCGGGGGTGGGATGTTACAGCTATAGTAAGCTCTTTTCTTTGAGGGATTCTGTCATGAGAGAAAGGTTTCTAGTATTGGGTTTACTATAAACAAAATTAACCTTAAAAAATCTGAAAAAAAAATTTGGAAGTCATGGGACCTCAATGGAAAATCCTATCTAACCATTCCCATCATGTTTATTGTAGAATCGTAACCTATTACAACTCTGACAGGGTTAAGGTGGATCTTATGGGATCAAATGACTAGGTAATGCATCTAGAGGTCTCTTTTCTTTATAAGAAAGCAGTGATCAATGCCTCTTTAATTTATGCAAGTAACTTTGTGTATCAAAGGAATGATTTGTGGTGTAACCTTATGAATGTCAGTAGTTGTTATAATGGCCCTAAGATAATTTATGGTGATTTTAATTCAACTGTTTATGATCTAAATCTCAAGGGAATTGTAATTTGAGAAGTTTTACTAAAGATTTTTAGGAGTGTGTTGATCAACTGGGGGTTACTAATATGAAGTTTGAAGGGTGCACATTCATTTGGACAAATAAACAAAGTTCTAACTAGTTTATTATGAAAAATTGGATAGAAGTCTTGTCAACTCTAGTTGGCTAAATATGTTCTCTTATAGCATAGCCAAGTTTAAGGATCCCTACTTCTTAGATCACATCTTGGTGGGAGATTTATTCTGGAAGATAGTTAGACATTTCCCATTCATAATTTCTTGGCCAATGAGGGAGGTTTCTTAGAAGCTTTGAAAAGGGGATTGATTACTCCACTAGTACTAAATAGTTATCTTATGTTTAGAAGCTTAACGCCATTAAGAGGGAACTTAAACTGATGAATATGGAAAGAGGCTAAAGTACCAAGGAAGCCGTAAACTCTGCTAAAGATGAATTTATCTCTGTACAATTCCTCTTCTCAGTTAATCCTAGTGATTCATCACTGCTCTCTAAGGAGAAACTACTTTTGTCAAAGTATCTTCATGTTATAAACAATCATTCCTCTTTACTTAAACAAAGATCTGGAGTGAAATGGATAAAAGAGGATGACTTGTGTTCCAATTTCTTCTTCAATTCTATCTTTTCTAGAAGAAATCAAAACAAAATCAGCTTAATCTTATCCTTTGATGGCACATTACTCTAGGACCAATATGTTATTCAATAGGAAACTGTCAAATTTTACACTTCTTTACTTGGCATTGTAAATACATCTTCAAATTCTTTATCCTATTTAAGCAATTTCATATCTAGAAGAATCCCATCTAAGGAGGTAATAAGGTTAATCAGACCTATAAAGGATAAAGAGATAAAGGATATAGTTTTTAAGATGAATGGAACAAAAATACTTAGTTTGGATAAATTGAATGGATACTTCTATCACAAGTTTAGGAAAGTGATAGGGCAGATTATTAAAGATACAGTGCATGAATTCTTTTCAAGAGGCATCCTACTAATAGAAATCAATAAGGCATTTTTTTTCCTTGGTCCTTAAAAGCCCCAATCCTTCCTCTTTTGGGGACTATAGGCCTATAACTTGCTCCAACTATTTAATTCAAGGCTTCCATCACCTATTTAATTAGTGAAAACCAAGGGGCCTTTATGGAGAAAAGACACATTGGGGATAATATTTTGATAGTATAGGAGCTACTAAAGAGGTATTCAAGAAGTAAATCTCCTCCTAACTGCACTATCAAAGGGGACTTTAATAAGGCTTTTGATACTGTACATTGGGAGTTATTGCTATAGCTACTGAAGGTTGTGAGTTTCCATAAAGTATCCATTGAATGGATTAAAGAATGTATCACCTCAACATCTTATTATCTTATGGTGAATGGTAGATCTTTAAAGGTGTAAGAGGGCTAAAGCAAGGGGATCCTCTATCCCCTTCACTTTTATATTGTGCATAAAAGCTCTTACCCTCCTTATAAAACACAATGTTGGGATAAACAATAAGTTCAGATTCCATTCCAAGTTTAAGAAAGTTGAATTAACAAACTTGTGTTTTTACTGATGTTCTATTATTGTTTTGTAGGGAATATATAGGTTCAGTTTAAACTTTAATGAATTACCTGTAAGATTTTAGATGTACCTCTAGTCTGGACATCAATCTCAATAAAAAGTCATTTCATCATCGCTAAAGGAGTAGCTCAGATGGAGTCTTATATAGCCAAAATCATTAGGATGCAAAGGAAATATCCTCCAATGATGTACCTAGGGCTCCCTATCTCTACAAGAAGGCTAAATTTTAGTGAATGTCTTCCTTAATTAAGAAAGTTTAAAGAAGACTATCATCTTGGGTGAATAAGTCTCTATCCCATACTGGTAAACTTCACTTAATCAAATTAATGCTTTGCTCTCTCCATATATATTGGCGCTCTCACATTTTTTATCCAAAAACCTTATCAAGTCACTGGTAAAGGGGGAGTTGCAAAATTCATATGGATTAATATCTGTTCCCTTAAAGAAGATGGTGGATTAGGTGTCAATCTAATCAAAATAACTAATCTTGCTTTAATTCTAAAGAGATTGTGGTGGATTATGGAAGAAAGGAATTCCTTATGGTTGAAGTGATTGCATAGCTGTTTTCTTAAAGGTAAAAGTATTTCGGCTATTGATAAGAGCTCCACCTTATCTTGGTTCATTTGTCAACTGCTTGAGCTAAGAGACAAGGTAAAACCGGAAGTTAAATGAAAGATTCAAAATGGGGAAGCAACTTTTGCATAGTTTGATAGTTGGTCTAAATATGGACAGCTTATTCATCTCCCTTAAACATTTACTGCTAGGAAACATCTCTCCCTGAAGGCTGAGGAAAGCTCTTTTTCAAGGTGATTGGCAACTACTTGAAGAGATGATGGGTTCAAACCAAACTACTCCCCTAACACCTCTTCACCTGATGAATTCATTTCGAAAGGGGAACTTGTTGCCTCTTAACTAGCAAGGTCAACAAGGATTTAATCAAAAATAGAAATCCTAGAGTTGCTTGACACAAAATTGTATAGAGTAAGTGTTTATTGCCTAAAACCTCTTTTTTATCGTGGCTTAATATTAAAAATAGATTAATCACAACAGATAGATTAAATTACTTATATTTAAAAAGAACCTATCCTTTATGTATAGAAAATGAGGAATCCCTACATCACCTCTTCTTTGAATGTAGATTTATGGCTAGCATTTGGCATATGGTGAAAAGGCTAAGCCTATGGAACTGTACAGGGAATTCATTCTCTGAAACAATTTAATCGCTTTTAAACCATTCTGAATTACCAAGGGCTAAAAATTTTCAAGTATATAATTGTTATATGGACTTATTTACAAACAACTAGAAGGAAAGAGACTTCTGAAGGTTTAATAGTAAAGCCACTAATCTGGATGGGGGTAATTTCTAAGGTGGTTTATAACATCAGGGAGTTGATTTTGTTAAGGGCATAGCTAAAACTTGCAATCCTATCATGGCTTCTTCTTGGAGGATCTAATTTCCAAATTTTCATCACATACTCTGTTGTTTTGTAAATTGTTGTAGATGGATTTTGAGCAGTATTATAAGGGTATTCTCCTAAGGTCTCTTTTGTACTTCTAACATTTCATTTTCTTTAATAAATTCCTTTAAATGTTCAAAAAATATTGAATCTAATTATTATTGAATATTTATCAACTAATTCCTAATATATTAAAATTTAGTAATGGACATCACACTAATATTTAATAATGAATTCTTAATTTTTCTATAATATAAATAATTTTTTATTAAAAAGTCACTAATTCTAATTTCATCATTAAATTATGTTAAAATAAATTTATTTTATTTGATATTAAACATTGATTTAAATAAAATTAATTTTATTTGATGTTAAAGATTAGTTTATAAATATCAAAACATTAAGAATATATTTGAATTCTTATAAAATTTTTAATAATAAATACATAATTTTGATTATTCTTATAACATAAAGTAAACTATCAAAACTCTTAAGAAAATGGAAAAAAAAACTTTCTTGTGTCTCATCTAAGAAGCAACTCTATGATGGTGACAACATAGTTCTTATGATAAGTTATAAGTTATCTTTAATTAATTAGACTCAAGATTAACATTGTCATAAATCCAATTTTTAAGAGTATCTATCCATCCTCTTTTCTAAAAACTTGATTTACCTTTACTTAAAAAGGTTTAATGATCAATTTTTATTAACTTACATTTTCAAGTCATTTTAAAGGCTTCAAATTGTGTAATTTAGATTATGGAGCATGATAATGTCATTTCTATTTAATTAATATTTATAACTTGAGAAATACATTCAATCTCATTCAATTAATTCATATTTTATCTTTTATTTTTGTGATAAGAGATATTCTATTACAAAGAATGTGAGTGGGTTGGTTAGTTTTAAATTGACAATTCAATTTAATACTAACATTGAATTGCATTATAGATCTCACAACTTTGTGTATCATGATTTCTTATTTTATTTTACGTTAAGGATTAATTTATAAATATCAAAACATTATGAATATATCTGAATTCTCATAAAATTTTAGGAGTGAATACGTATCTTTAATTACTCTCAAAACATAAAGTAAAATATCAAAACTATTAAGAGAATGGAAAACATAAAATTTTCTAATGTCTCATCTAAGAAGCAAGTTAATGGTGGTGACAATATGGTTCTTGATGATCAGTTATAAGGTTATCTTTAATTAATAAGACTTTTGATTAAAATTTTCATAAATCCAATTTCGTAATAATAACTAATAATCTTGTCTTCTAAAACTTCATTTACCTTAACTTATCAAGGTTTAACGATCATATTTATATTAACTTACCTCATCAAATCATTTTAAAGGCTTCAAATTGTGTTATTTACACTATGGAGCATGATAATGTCATTTTTATATAATTATTATTTACAACTTAAGATTTATATAATTATTATTTACAACTTAAGACAAACATTCAATCTCATTCAATTAATTCATATCTTTTTTTGTGAAGATATGCAATTACAAAGAATTTGAATGGGTTGGTTAGTTCAAAATTGACAATTCAATTTAATATTAACACTAAGTTGCACCATAGATCTCACTACTTAGCGTGTCATGACTTTTTATTTTATTTTATGTTAAGGATTAATTTATAAATATCAAAACATTGAGAACATGTTTGAATTTTTATAAAATTTTTAAGAGTAAATAAGTATCTTTAATTATTCTTAAAAATAAAGAAAAATATCAAAAATATTAAGAGAATAGAAAATATAAAACCTTTAAATGTCTAAACAAATAGGCAACTCAATGGTGGTGACAATATAGTTCTTGATGATAAGTTATAAGGTTATCTTTAGTTGATTAGATTTATGATTAACTTTGTTATAAATCTAATTTTTTAAGAGTAACTAACATTCATGTCTTCTAAAACTCCTTCACCTTTTCTTAAAGAAGGTTTAATAATCTAATTTTTATTAACTTACCTTATCAAGTCATTTTAAAGGCTTTAAATTGTGTAATTTAGATTATGGACCTTCATATGTAATTTTTATATAATTAACATTTACAACTTGAGTCGGACATTCAACCTTATTTAATTAATTCACTTTCTATTTTTTATTTTCTGATAGAAAAATGCAATTACAAAAAAATGTGAGTGGGTTGGTTGCTTTAGAGTTGACAATTCAATTACCAACATTGAGTTGCAATATAGATCTCACTACTTTGCATGTCATGATTTCTTATTTTATTTTATGTTAAGGATTTATTTGTAAATATCAAAACATTTTGAATATAATTGAATTCTTATAAAATTTTTAATAGTGAATACATATCTTTAATTATTCTTAAAGCATAAATAAAATATTAAAACTATTAAGAGAATAAAAAATAAAACTTTCTAGTGTTTCAAGTAAGAAACAACTCAATGGTGGTGACAATATAGTTCTTGATGATATAAGTTATCTTTTGTTCATAATAAACTATATCATAAATCCAATTTTTAAAGAGTATCTAACAATCTTGTCTTCTAAATCTTGATTTACCTTTACTTAATAAGGTTTAGTGATTAAATTTTTATTAACTTACCTTATCAAGTCATTTTAAAGGCTTCAAATTGTGTAATTTAGATTATGGAGCGCATTATGTCATTTTTATATAATTAATATTACAATTTGATTCATAAATTCAAGCTCATTTAATTAATTCTCATTTTTATGTTTTCATTTTTGCATAGAGATATGCAATTACAAAGAATATGAGTAGGTTGGTTGGTTTAAAGTTGACAATTCAATTTAATATTAACATTAAGTAACACTATAGATCTCACTAATTTGTGTGCCAAGATTTCTTATTTTATTTGATGTTAAGAATTAATTTATAAATGTTTTGTCAAAACATTTACAATATATTTGATTTTTTATAAAAAAAATTTAGAAGTGAAAACACATATTTAGTTATTCTTAAATCATAAAGCAAAATATAAAAACTCTTAAGAGAATTGAAACATAAAACTTTCTAATGCCTTCGCTAAGAAGCAACCCAATGGTGGTGACAATATATTTCTTAATGGTAAGTTATAAGGTTATCTTTAATTAATTAGACTTAGGATTAACTTTTTCATAATCCATTTTTTTAGATTAACTAAGAATTGTGTCTTCTAAAACTTGATTTACCTTTACTTAACACAATTTAGTGATCAAAATTTTGTTAACTTACTTTATCAAATCATTTTAAAGGCTTCAAATTGTCTATAATTTACCTTCTGGAGCATGATAAGATCATTTTTATATAATTAATATTTACAACTTGAGATAGATATTCAATCTCATTCAATTAATTCAAATTTTTATCTTTTATTTGGTGATACAAATATATAATTACAAAAAATGTGAGTGAATTATTAGTTGATTAATGTAGTTAATTAAATTTAATATTATTACTGAGTTGCGCTATAGAGCTCATTACTTTGGGTGTCCTAATTTCTTAAGGTTTTTATTTAATTATGAAATAACTTTAACAATATAAGTTAAGTCCTATTCTTTTGCTATATTGGACTACATATTTGCTAATTTAGAAAAGATTTACAATAGTAAATTATTGCTCTCACCTTTTTTTTTTTCACTGTTACTTATTTCCTCATTCTGCCTAATAGTTTAAGGAACGACATTTATAAGCAAGACGATCTAGAGTCATGTGTTCAAGTGTGCAAAGAAGAAGAATTAGATAGTGAAACCTATGATTTGAGACTCGATTGTATTTCAACTCATGTTAGTACAATCAACCTTATTTGAGATCATATTTTTTGATGAAATTCAAATACTAGAAAGATTGTATAATTTATTAGAATCATATTTAAATTAAGTTGGGATTAAATTTGATAAAGGAGCAAATTATATTGAAATGTACGGATTAGAGTTTATAATTAATTATAATTTTGTAAATATAGTATATACAAGATAAGATTCGAACAATTAATTATGCTTATGGAACAAATGATCCTTTTATCGAATCTTATAAAAAAATCTTCTTTTTAGTTTTTATTATTTTTTTCTTTCATATAAAAACTATTCTTACAACACAAACCTTATTTCTCAACACATCCTCTGTTGCTACTCCCTACATCTCCCTTCCTTTGAAGTTGGCTTTTCATTTTGGCTATTAAATATGCAGGTTGACATTCAACAAATGCAGTTGAGACTTTTCTATCGAAAATGACTACTTCGTTCGTAATGTTACTATAATTTTTATAAATCGGCCGGTTTCAAAGTCAATAAGCCTTGTTTTGGTTAATAAATGGCATGGCCCAAATATCACTTCAGCAGTTATCCTGAAGGCTGAACCAGGAAGACCATTATCTTACCAATAGATGCAAGTCACTTTCATCAAATTTTTATTACAGGACATGTTTTCAAACAGTTACGATCTTCTGACTCCAAGAAGTCAAGTCCTTATGATCATGCTTTGTTTATGTCACTAGTATTTCGTTGCAACCTTAAGGAGATGAACCCAAAGTTGTCTTGGTTTTGACATCATGACCATGTGGTCAGACCCCAGAACCTCTAAAACTTGATTTGGTGGGTTTCTCTTGATCATCCATTCTACGAAATCCTTCTTTGATAGCTTGTCTTTCTCGGAAATGATGAATACCCTCCTCACAGATCCGTATTTCTCGCTTGTCAGCACCAGTTTCCTTGACAGGTCTTCTTCAGTGAACAAACGTAGAGGTCTCCCCAGCGTCGTTGCCAATGTCCAATCCTGAAGCAATAAGGCAGTGTATGTTACCAGCTGCTAGAAGATAATAGGGTTTTAGGAGTTCTTTTAGTCTTTACCTCAATTGGGCTAAGTTGATACAATCTGGATTTTAAAAACATAGGCCCAGGAATGAGAGTTGTTGGAGCATTGTTAGTTCCATTATCGTAGGTATAGCGGTTGTCCATTACTCTATGTTTGGTTACTATCCCTGTTAGTGCGGATAGTAGACAGAACAAATAAATCTTGTCTCTGCTACCGGTTTGATTGTTGTCTTCGAATTTTTTTCCACCGTCTCCGATAATAGGGACAAAAAATTTTGTCCCTCCCAAAAAGGGAGAACAGGGACACGTTGTCCCTATCTCTAGCAACCAATTTTTACACAACCAATTACTATTATGTCTAATTATTATTATTATTATTATTATTATTATTATTATTATTATTATTATTATTATATAATTTGTATTTATTATTATTCAAATTTATTATTACAATTTATTATTATTATTATATAATTTTTATTTATTATTATTCAAATTTATTATTATTATTATTACAATTTATTCAATATTATTATTATGATTATTATTATTATTAATGTTTCCTTTTTCTTATTTTTGTCTTTTTGTAGTCCTTTGGCTTCTCTTTAGTATGTTCGATTTAGAATGCCTTTGCTTTTAGTGTTTACCTTTTATAGGTTTGTAGTTATGCTACTTTCTCTCCTTAGTGGTCTCTCTTCGAGCCAATTGGCTCTTCTCCTTTTCTGTTCTCAAGACTGTGTGTACTTTAGGAATCTCAAGGGCTTTTTGGGAAGAACCTGTAGGAAATTGTGGGGTTGTGAGTTAGGAGTGATGGCTTTGAATCCTGCAGATGGGACACGAGCAAGCTTTTCGGTGCGTTTTGTGTGCAAGAATAAAAAAGGTGATGACAGACTAAAAATAGGCTCTTAGAACATTGGGACCTTACGGGGAAGTCTTTAGAATTAGTAGAGATTTTAGACAAGCAGAAGATACAAATAGCTTGCATTCAAAAGACCAAGTGGTCGGGAGCTAAAGCAAAGAAGATAGGGGGATTCAAATTATGGTACTCAAGGGTTCGTGAAGGCAGAATGGGGTAGGTATCCTAGTAGTCAAGGAACTTATAAATCAAGTGGTGGAGATTACGAGGATAAATGATAGGATTATAGTGGCTAAGATTATTATTAGCAATGGTGTTCTCAAATTAGTGTATGTGTATGCACCTCAAGCTAGTTTAGACGAACAACGAAAACTTCTATTCTAGAAGGTGCTGGATGGAGTGATCTAGCAAATCCCTAATACTGAGCAGGTTATCTTAAGAGGTGATTTAATAGGCATATAGGGACTATTTCAGATGGATATGCAGGGACTTATGGGGGTTTCGGGTACGACATTAGAAATGAAAGTGGGAATGCTTTATTGGACATGACTGTAGCATTTGAGTTAGTGATAGCAAATTCCTTATTTAAGAAAAACGAGGCACACCTGGTGACGTTTAAGAGTAACACAACCAAGATGCAAATTGATTATTTCCTTGTCAGGAGGAGAGCCAGAGCATGGTACAAGGATTGCAAAGTGCTTACGGCCACATGCTTTATAACCAAGCATAGATTGTTGGTTTTGGATCTATAAGTGAAGCTATGGAGGACCAACAATTTACTAAGCGATGTCATAAAATTAGAAGGTAGAATCTAAAAAGGGACATGGTGGAATAATTTATAAGTCGAATCTGGTATGGAGTTGCATGGTCCGTGAGAGGGGATGCTATCGGATGTGAGAGGGAGTAGCTCCCTTGGTAAGAGCAGCCATCACAAAACTCTTAGAAGTTTCTAAAGGGTTATGGGGTGGGCGGATGGAATCTTGGTGGTGGTTAGAAGAGGTTTAGGGAACGGCAAAAAAGAGAGCATAAAAAGCTCTATTAGCTATTACAACAAAGGCGGAGCGGGAAACTAATAAATTAAGGTACAAAGTGGCAAAGAAGAGGACAAAGAAGACAATTTCAATGGCTAAAGGCAAAGCTTACTAGAATTTGTACAGGAGTTTGGATACTAACAGGGGAGCACAAAAAATTTTCAAGTTAGCAAGAGATAGGGCACGTAAGATAAGTAATTTCAACCAAGTTTGTTGTATACGAGATAAAGCAGGGCAGGAACTCATGGAGGCCCATACCATCAAGAGTATATGGCAGAGATACTTTTTTGGCCTATATAATGAAGACATCTTGGACAACATAGAGTTACCCCTCTGTGTCGAAGCATTTTCATAAATGGTCTCGGTGTGAAAGGGTCATAAGGGAAGAAATTACAAAGGCTTTGAGGGAGATGGAGAGTGGAAAGGCAGTAGGGCCGAATGAGACCCCTGTAGAGTTATGGAAGAGAATAGGAGTTGTCGGTATTGAGTGGCTAGTTCAACTTTTTAATATGATCCTCGAGTCAAACAAAATGTTGGATGAATGGAGATTGAGTTGCTTGATTCCAATATACAAGGCCAAAGGGGACATTCAACATTGTCACAAATATAGAGGCATTAAACTACTAAGTCACACTATGAAGCTGTGGGAGAAGGTGATTGAGAAGAGAGTCCGAAGAGCAGCTTCTATATTGGCCAACCAATTTGGCTTTATACCTGGTAGGTCCACGACAGAAGCGATACATCTCCTCCGTAGGCTAATGGAATGCTACAGGGAACAAAAACGAAATTTGCGTATCGTTTTTATTGATTTGGAGAAGGCATATGACAAGGTTCCTATGGAAATCTTGTGGAGGTGTTTATAAGGAAAAGGAATTCTTATGACCTATATATGCATAATTAGGGATATGTATGAAGGAGAAATGACGAGTGTCCGGACGATAGGAGGTGACACGAAATATTTTTCTATTGGTATTGGGCTACACCAAGGCTCTGCCTTAAGCCTTTTTCTGTTTGCATTAGTGATAAATGAGCTTACCAAACATATTCAAAGAGAGATACCTTGGTGTATGTTATTTGCTGACGATATTGTCCTCGTGGATGAGACCAAAAAGGGGGTCAATTTCAAGTTAAAATGTTGGAGAGAAACGTTAGAGTCGAAAGGTTTTAAAATAAGCGGGACTAAGACGAAGTACTTAGAATGTAACCGTTCAGGAAGCCAGATGGTCCATGAGGTGGTCGTAGCAATTGGTACTGATGTCATACCACAAAAATCAAGTTTTAAATACCTTTGGTCTATCATTAAGAGTGATGGTAATATCGATGCCGATATAGTCCATTATATCATATCTGGGTGGGTCAAATGGCGAAGCGCATTAAGGGTCTTATGTGATAAGAAGATTACGTTAAAGCTTAAAGGGAAATTTTATATAATGGTGATTCGGCCAACCATGCTATATGGGGTGGAGTATTGGCCCACCAAACGTGGACATAGAAGTAAGTTATTGGTAGCTGAGATGCGAATGCTCCGGTGGATGTGTGACATTACCAGAAGGGATAAGGTCCAGAATCGTATGGTGAGAGTCAAACTACAGGTGGCTAGTATTGTCGACAAGTTGCAAGAGACTAGGCTTAGGTGATTTGGGCATATGAGCAAGAGGCACCCTGATGCTCCTATGCGATGCTGTGAGAAAATAACCATTCGTTACTGCAAGAGGAGAAAAGGAAAGCCAAACAAAAATTGGAGGGAAGTGATCAAGAAGGATATGACAAAGTCGGCCCTTACTGAGAAATTAGCCAGAAATAGAAAATTCTAGCATGCTAGGATACGGACAAAGTTGGCCCTTTAAAGTGCACCAAAACAGTCGTGGTAGTTATTGGGAGTCATTTACTGTAAAGCTCTGAGGACGTATCTACCGCTTAGGAAGTCTAACCCTAGTGTCCAATTTGTATTTTCTAGCTACAAGTCGTAGACAAGTCTTTCTCTCCTACAACTTGGCTTTTCAACTCTGATGTATAGGGAAAGATCCTTCGAGGCCATTCGATCCATTTGGATTGTTCATACTCACATGACTACTGAGCAAGGATTCCTAACACAACTCGAGACATGAAGAGTCGTACTTTGTAGCTCATCACGTATTAGCAGATTTTGGCACTATATCAAGTATTTTATTTATTTATAGTTTTATTTATTTACTCTTTTTAACCTGCATCACCTTTTTCATGTCCACATTTGCATATGGGTCTATCAGAAATAACCTCTCTACTCTATAGGGGTAAGGCTGCATACTATGGGCGTGATGATGATAATAACTAGCTAACTAAAATCAACAAGAATTCAAAATAAATTAACTAAATATAAAAGTGAGAAATTCAAGAATACTTATATTCGATTCAAGAGAAATATCTCATCTAATTATAACATTGATCATTGGTCTAAGCAAAATTATTGCCACTATTCAAGCAATTAGTCTAAAACATATTAGTATAGTTATAATAAGTCTAAATTTTCCTAAATTAAATAGTTTAAACCCAACATCCAAACAAATGCTTACTGTCAATTGACTGGGTATGATAACATTCCATATCAATTAAATAATAACAATAAGCTTAATAAGAAAAACTAAACTCTAATTAAATAATTGAGATAGATACAATTATTCAAATTAGTTTTTTTATCATAAGTTAAATATGCAAATTCATAAATAACATATTTGTTACCAATCCTTCATGACAATTACTAATCATTGAATTCATGGATAACTATAGAATAATCGACATCAAATTAATTTTTCATATCAATCAATATCAATTATTCATCAAATATAAGAACTCAAATAAGAAATACGTGAAGTAAAACATGAATAAAATTTAGAACAAAATCTCACAAAGTTATAACCAATGTTTTAAAAATCGGACCAGACATTGAACCGGTCAAAGGAAAGGTTTAAGATTTAAAGGTTAACCGGTATTAAATCGCTATAAAACCGGCATATAATAAATATAAAATATAAAATATAAGAGTAAGTAAAAATAAATTATTTTATTGAAATAAAAATACGTCAATTTCTATTATTATATATGTACTCATAATAAATCAGATTTAATAATTCAAACTAAATTTGAGTCTAATATAAAACTTAAAAATAATAATAAAAAAAATTATATTTATAAAGGAGGTTATGTCTCATTATTCTCAAAAATTTCAAATTTTCCAATTCTATTTAAAGACTTGTAAGTTACGCTTTCATCCTAAATATTTACATTAAAGTTTTCTACTACACTCAAATAATTTTTATTTTTTAGAACAATCCCTTGTTTAGATTTCACTTAAAAATATAGTGTTAAAATATATGTGACATAAATATTATATATAAATTAATCAAATGTTACTTATATGATGATCTAACTCAATTTTAAAATTTATATCGAACTAACTAAATTTGATAAAAATTAATACTTTATTACAATTATTTTAAATTATTAATTAATTAATTAATTCAAATTTAAGAATTTAATTAGATTATCATTTAATTATATTTTATTAGTCTATTAATATTTATATGGTGTGTAATTGAATTTTTCAATATTTTGTAACTAAATTTAAGAAAATTTATCTTTTAATTAAAAATAAAAAATTTTCTCAAGAGAACATAAGTAAATGTAAAAAGGAAAAGGAAAACATCATAAGAATGGTATAAAAATACAAAAACTAACTTGTAACTATTGCTTATGGATGCAATGTGAAGCTACATCCTTGAAGATTACTTGGATTTTGGGTTCTTTCTTTTTATTCCGAGATTTAGTTATTCTTCTTTCTTTTTGTTTTGAGATTTAGTTAACATCAATCCTCTTTTTTTTTAGAGATGGAGTGTTATTGAAGATGGTGATCAAAGCCGAGTTGTTGTGGTTGTTATTCTTACTCAATTCTCCCTCTTCCATGGTCTATTAGAGTGAAGATTGCATTTGATACTTTAAGAAATCTCTCAACCTATTTCAAGTTTTTGGTGCCAAACTCAACTACCAATTTGCTCAATCTTGGTTCCAAATTAGTTTTCACTGCGATAGGTTGATTCTCAAGTATTAATCGCCCAAAAATCTCATCTTTCTATACTGATTTGTTGTTTGGGCATAAGAGAAGAAGATGCATCTGGTTAACGGTTTAGAAGAAATTGGCCGATTTTAATTCCCAACGGTTAAAAGTAGAACCAAACTAGAAACCAATTTGGTTCGCGGCTAACCCGTTTGAACTGGTTGGTTCGCGGTTAACCCGATCTAACCTGCCGGTTCGCGATTAACCCGATCGAACCAGCCAGTTCAGTTCGGTTTTTATATCATTGGTTATAACTAAAATTTTGAATCCCCTTAAATCAAAATATTTGAATTTAGTCACATACGAGTTTTGTTCCAACACCAAAAATAAATGAAAGATGAAAGATTGAGAGAGAGCTAAGATGAAAACGAAAAAAAGAAAAAGAAAGTACCTTCCTGCTTTCCTTTTTTAAAACCTAGGAATATGTATTTTGTAAAGATTCATATCTAAAACAAATCCAAATTCTTACATAATAGGGATGTAAATAAGTTTTCTAATTAAATTCCAGCTAATATGACATTATGTATGATCTCACCTTATCCATTATCCACTTTTCATAAAATTTACAATATTTCACCAATAATGTTCGCAATCTTCACTTTCTATCTCCTAAAACAAAACAAATATTAATTTTCATATTCAAACACCAAAATATATCCACAACAAAAGAAATAATTCCAATTAATATATCAAAATAACATCTCATAATCATTTTTGGCGGAAAAAATAGTTAAGACGTGTTGTTCCTAATCCCAACTTTTGGTAATTACAACATGTCCATGTTCCTAACTTTATTTAAAATGTAAGTAAAAGAAAATTTCTTGACTATGATTTAGATGGTGATTTAGAAATAGTATGCTAACAATGAGGCTAAATACTCAATAACACCAGTTCAATAGTAATCACACACAATCATTTTTAAATGATATTTTTTGTATATTAACAAAGTTAAAAGTATAATTTTTAAAATTTTGTATTTTAGTATACAAAAGTTTAAAGTTTCAATCGAATGTTTTAAATTTTAAAAATTAGATAATTCAATTTAAAATATTGTCTGCGTAAACATCTTATTAATGTGATTGATGAAACGTCGCAAAAATTGACATTTAAAAAGGATATGTGACTTTTATTTTTCATTAATATAGTTTTATGTTGTGACAAACACATTAGTGAATATGTATTTGAAATGCAATAATGAAAAAAGAGTTCTCTCTTACTTGCATGCTCTTTTTTCCCTACTAACAACTGAAAAATAGGACTGATCCCTCACTCTAAACTATAAAAATCAAAATCTACGAGCCCTTCCCTAGACAAATCAGACTATATTCTGCCCGGTTTTGCACACAGTCTTCAGATTTGGCTCGGGAGCAGGCTAACGCTTTCATACCCAGTGAGATAGCTGCAATCTCTCCAAATATCAGTCTTTATGTTAGTAGGTTAGGCATATCAATAAAAATGTTAATGGAAATATACTTTTTTAATTGTTTCATTTTAAAAATTTTGATCAATTAACTAAAAATAAAAAAAGTTGAACACTAAAATTAAAAAAATCAAGAGACCGTTTAATTTCACTTATATTTTTTGTTGTGATTTTTAGTTTTTCCTATTTTTAAAATGTAATAATATTTTAATTACTAATTATAATTGAATATTAGATAAAATTAAAGATAAATTAATTTTATAAATAAATGAATTAAATAAAATTATTTTTATTCTCATATGTATAATATTTATTAATAAAATACAAGAAAAATTATTATATTTTATTAAAGTAAATACTTTAATAATTATGATTTTATTCTATAAATTAATAATTATTGTTAATATATAATTGAAATTTATATGTTTAAATGATATCTTAAATATAAATTATATCTATTAAGTATTTATTAAATTAATGTTTATTTTATTTTATACAATTTAAATTAATTATAAAATTAAATCAAATCAAATCAAATCATTCATAATTCATATTGTTAATTAATAGTAAATAATTAAATAATATATGTGTAGTTCATGGTAAATCACAACAAAAGGAATAGAAAAAAAACAAAAATTATAATTTTCATAAGATATGAAAATTGAAAGAAAATTTTTTTTACCAAAAAAAATTGAAAGAAAATAAAACTAACAACTAAAACTAAAAATTCAAACATATTTAATCATCAAAAACTAAAGTAAAAATAAGGAGGTCATAGAATTTTATAATTTATTATCCTTATTTTTATTTTCTTTGTGAACGGTAGTTAACAAGAATTAAGTTTTCTTTGTATTTTTATTTTTTAATTATTGAATATACTAGATTGTTTTTGTTTTTGTTTAATTTTAAAATTTATTTCTTAAATTTTAAAAATTATTGATTTCTCTATTGTCCAAGTATCAGTATGGAAAAATATCACACTTGATTATTAAAAGGGTCAAATACTTTATTTAGTTAATGATGTCTCTTTTGTTAGATACTCATTTTATATATAAGTTTTTTTTAAGAAACGAGGATCTCGCAGCCGCTATCCTTTGGATGCATACTAGGTAAATTTTTGGATTGACGCAATAGCCTGCAAATTACATCAGTCGAGTACTCCACACTAGGTAAACTCTATACGACAGGCCACATAAGTAGGGAGATTCAAACACAAAATCTTTTAGACTTATTAGGTATTAATGTAATTTTAAAAATGTTTTTTAAAAATGTTATTTTCGTTTTAACATTTCACAAAATGTCTGAATGAATGCCTAACCGATCTTTGTTATCAATTTTAGGATGCAATAGGTATTATTTTAGTAATATTATGATGCATAGTAGTACCGTAGAAAATGGTAGAGATTTATTTAGGTTTTTGTAAAACTTTGAGATGCAAATTACATTTTTAGCTGTACTTTTTATAAGAAATACTTAACAGTAATTGCAGTCTTCTTTAATTTATAATGAAATATACAAAAATTTGATAAGTTTAAAAACTAAAGGAATAAAGTAAAAAAAAGATTAAATCATAAAAACATATCTTTAAAAAATATTTACATGGTTAGCGATAAGTAAATATAAGCGGTCAACAATAACAATAATATCTTATTAAAAGTCCCACTAAATCGATTACAGATCACCTATCTAGTTATTGTGTCTTACTCTGTCCAAGAGTACGGCGTCGTTTTTGCTATAATTTTCCAAAGCATGCACGCAGACAGAGGAGATCAAGTCGTCAGACCAAATAAGCGAAGCCGCCTACCAGTCGTGGCTTGGAGATGTGAAATTAAAGAAGAGCCATGTTTAAAATATTATTATTTATGTTCATATCGACTGTACAGGAGTAGTATTAAAACATGGCTTGTATGTATGTACTGGACTATTATGAGAACATGTTTATTGTAACATGGCTTGTATGTATGTAAATTTATTTATTTAGTATCTGGTTGGGTCGGCTGTGCTAGGCCCAGGCCCATCTTAACGCATCTACGACCCTCTCAGCTATCAAAACTTCACGAAAAACACTGACTTGAGCGTCGGAGGGGCTCCCCGGGAATCAACCCCCGGCCCGCCGTTATCTGTTTTGCAGGTTTAACCCGATCAAAATCGTGTGGATCATGGATCAGAATAGTGACGTTCATCTTCAGCAGAATCTGGCTGAACCATTTGGCGCCCACCGTGGGGCCCGGCGTCCAGGCACCACGTCCAGAACCACGCAGATTAGTCAAGCGGCGGCAGCCAATCCTAATATCGCCGCCGCTTCGGCACTTACATTGCAGAGGATGGCCCCGCCATCGCCTGCCGTTCTACCACCAACACAGCCCGAATCTCGCATGCAATCTTTGCACCCGAATCGTCGCCTCTGGCCTCAAAATCAAGACCAGGAGGATAACACTGATTCGGCGATTCCTTAAACCCTGCAGTCGCGACCGGAGCACCAGCAAGCCCCCGCTCAGTAATTGGACACGATGTCCGATCAAGTTAC
This sequence comes from Erythroxylum gracilipes, assembly GCA_026413385.1. Taxonomy (NCBI): domain Eukaryota; kingdom Viridiplantae; phylum Streptophyta; class Magnoliopsida; order Malpighiales; family Erythroxylaceae; genus Erythroxylum; species Erythroxylum gracilipes. Next base: position 22,751,033 of record JANZLC010000009.1, read on the forward strand.
TTTAGCTACGAACTCCAACACGAGCTGATGGGGACAACAGAGAAACGAAGACGACCGATGTGAGGCACAATTCGGGATGGAAGAAGTTAACAGGGCCAAACAACAAGATGACCGATCGATTATCGTTGTCAACACGATCTTCGGAAGTAGTGTGGCCGAAAGGCCGACCGATAAAGGAGGAAAGCGATGCGCTAGGCAGATCATTAAGAGCTCGTCAGCAAAGCAAAGGAAGCTGAATGACGTGATGATTTCATTCGACGGATCCGATCTGAAAGGTGTATGCCGTCCTCATAGTGATGCTTTGATGGCTACTTTGAGCATTGAGAATAACAAAGTTAAACGGATACTGATCGACACAGGCAGCTCGGTTGACCTACTATTTTACGATGCTTTTGAGCAAATGAAGATACCAAAGGATCGGCTGTTGCCATCGGACGTGCCCATCAAAGGGGTGACTGGAGTGTTGGCCTATCCGTTCGCCCGAGTCCTGTTGAAAGTAAAATTTGGACAGCAGTCAAGCTACGTGGAGAGGCATGTGGAATTTTTGGTCGTCAAGTTTGTGGGAGCATACAACGCTATAATTGGAAGAATTACCCAGAACGCACTTAGAGCGGTCGTCTCTACCTACTATCAAGCAATGAAATTCCCAACTCTGTATGGAATCGGTGTTGTCAGGGGTCAGCAGAGAGTCGCTAGAGAATGCTACTTAGCAGAAGTTGGGACACTAGACGGAGCAGTAGTTTTGGCAAGCTCTCTCGATGTGAGAGCTGATGAAGAAACAGAAAGGATAAATCCTGTGGAAGAAACGCAACAAATCGTGTTGGACGAAGCAGATCAGTCCAAGTTCACAAATTTAGGTTCTGAGCTGGACAAAGGTTTAGTTAAAGAAATCACAGATTGCTTGGTAGAAAACAGATCGGTTTTCGCTTGGGTGCCGAGCGACATGCCTGGAATTCCTCGATCGGTAGCGTCACATTCCCTCGGTATCCGGGCGGATCACAAACCAGTTAGGCAAAAGAAGCGGTCGCACGGCAGGGAGAGACAGGAAGTGATCAAGAGAGAGATAGAGAGATTGCTCGATGCCAGGTTCATCCGGGAAGTCAAGTACCCCGAATGGTTGGCGAATGTCGTGCTAGTAAAGAAAAAGAATGGCAAGTGGAGAATGTGCGTTGACTTCACCGACTTAAACAAGGTATGTCCGAAGGATAGTTTCCCCTACCCAAAATTGATCAGCTGGTAGACTCTACATCGGGACACGAGTTACTCAATTTTTTGGATGCTTTTTCGGGTTATCACTAGATACCAATGAGCCTCGAAGATGAGGAGAAGACAGCTTTTATAACCGACCAGGGCACGTTCTGCTACCAAGTGATGTCGTTTGGTCTAAAGAATGCCGGGGCCACCTACCAGCGCCTCGTAATAGAGGTCTTCAAAAAACAGATCGGTCGAACGGTCAAGGTTTATGTGGATGATATGGTAGTCAAGAGTAAAACGGCGGTCGAGCATGTGAAAGATCTCAAAGAAGTCTTCCAGACCCTCAATAAGTTTCAAATGAAGCTGAATCCAGAAAAATGCATTTTTGGTGTGGCATCCGGAAAATTCTTGGGATTCATGATTACTCAACGGGGAATCGAAGCAAACCCAGAGAAGATCGAAGCCATCATCCAAATGCCTCCGCCGCGGTGTTTGAAAGAAGTCCAAATATTGACCGGGCGTATAGTTTCCCTGAGTAGGTTTGTCTCCAGGTTGGGCGACAAATGTCTCCCATTTTTCAAAATTTTGCGGAAAGAGAATGTGACCCAGTTCCAATGGCCGGATGAGTGTGAAAGAGCGTTCCAGCACTTAAAGCAATATCTGACCAGTCCACCCATTATGCAAAGCCCGGTTGAGGGCGAGAGCCTAATTATCTACTTGGCGGCCACAGAAGGGGCGATTAGTACGGTTCTCGTCCGATCGGAAGGTAATGAACAATTTCTCATCTACTACACTAGTAAGGTGCTAAATGGGCCAGAAACGTGATATACACCCATCGAGAAGCTGGCTTTCTCACTGATAACCGCAGCGCGAAAGCTCAGACCCTATTTCCAAAGTCACACAATTGAGGTATGGACCGACCGACCCCTTAAGCAATGTTTACAGAAACTCGAAACCTCGGGGCGGTTGTTAAAATGGGCGGTAGAGCTGGGAGAGTTTGACATACGCTACAAGCCACGAACGACGATCAAGGCCCAAGCACTGGCGGACTTCGTCGCAGAAATGAATCAACCTAGCTCGCAGGACGAACAATACCCTACTTGGAGCTTATTTGTGGATGGATCATCCAACAGCGACGGATGTGGAACAGGGATGGTGTTGATCAGTCCACACTAGGAGGAAAAGGTGGAGTATGCTATTCATTTAGAGTTTAAGGCATCCAACAACGAAGCAGAGTATGAGGCTTTATTAGCCGGACTTCAGCTAGCAAGAGAGATGGAGGTGAAGTACTTAAGAGTGTATAGCGATAGCCAAGTAGTAGTCGGCCAAGTCACTGGGCAGTATGAAGCCAAAGGGGACAACATGATTAAGTACTTGGAGCTGGTGAAACAGGAGCTAAGCAACTTTGAAGAATACTCGATCAACAGAGTAGAAAGGATGCAAAATACTCGGGCAGACGCACTCTCCAAAATGGCTTCCGACCGCGATGCAAAGAATAACATTTTGGTCGAGCGATTAGATCGACCTAGCATACAGAAAACTAAGGAAGTCCTCCAAACAGATGCCAGGCGATCAGGATGGATGGAACCGATCAGGCAATACCTCCTTGAAGGAGTACAGCCTGAAGACGTCTTGGAGGTGCGGAAACTAAGGGTAAAGGCGGCCGAATACACGATCACTAGTGGCGTCCTGTACAAGCGATCATATGACTGGCCATTATTGCGCTGTTTGGGTGAAGAAGAGGCGGAACAGGCAATGGCTGAAGTCCACGAAGGAATGTGTGGAAATCATTTAGGAGGAAGAATGCTGGCTCACATGTTGGGCCCCGATTCGTATTAGGCATGTTTAGATTATTTTGAGACATGTTTAAATTATTTTGAGGATTTTAGTTTGATAATTTTCATCTGATTGGAATAAATTGAGGACTTTTATGCCTTAAGTCATAATTATTTAATGAAAGGATTTAGTGAATTTTGATGAGTTGAGAAATTTTTATTATTTTGTGAGGTATTATTATGAGTATTAAAAGAAAGTATATGAATTGAAATTGTTCTGAGTTATTAGAATGTAAAAAGAATAAGTTAGTATAAGGGATA
>JANZLC010000009.1:22761349-22772310 GCA_026413385.1 Erythroxylum gracilipes
ATTATAATGTTTCCATGTAGGGAAAGGATTGATCCCTTTAATTATAGGATCAATCCTTTCCCCCAATTCTCGCTGCTTTTCTCTAGAACCAAGTTTATAAAACCAACATTGTAACAATACAGAACATGAATGAAAAACAACATATTTGTTAAACTATCTTTTTTATCCTAGTTTAACAAGGATAACTCGGCAACTATGTGACGAGCTAGAACGAATCATTCGTCGTTTCCTGTGAGGATCCAAGGAGGAGAAACGAAAGAGTAGCCTGGTAAATTGGGATACAGTGTGTAAACCCAAAGAGGCAGGTGGGTTAGGTCTCAGGAAACTTCGGGTAACAAATGATGCGTTCTTGGTAAAACTTGGCTGGAATCTGATCAATCGTCCAGATGCACTATGGGTACAGTTATTAAGTGCTAAATACCATTTCGATAGAAATAAATTACCCCCTCACCTATCAGCTGCTGGAGGGTCCATGGTTTGGCGAGGCATAGCTTCAGTATGGGAGCATGTGCTTCAAGGATTAAAATGGGTGGTGGGTAATGGTCTAACGACGCAATTCTGGAAGGATGCATGAGTACATGACTTAGGTCCTCTCAAAGATCGAGCTACAATTCCTATACCCGGCCATCTGTTGTCTCAACCAGTTAAGGCATTTGTGGATGACCGTGGATGATGGAACTGGAATATTTTTTAAGAAATACTTTCTAATTCGATCTACATGGCGATTGCAGGAATACTTCCCCCATGTCCTCAGTTTGGTCCGGATCACGTGATTTGGGGCGCACGTAAAAATGACATTTTTTCCACAAACTCTGCTTATAACTTGATAGCTAGGCAGGCTGAAAGTAGTGGAAGCTTGTATTGGGAAAAAATATGGAAATGGGATGGGCCACAAAGAATTCGAACGTTCCTATGGCAACTATCTAGGGACAAACTCCCCACTAATCAACGAGTTATACGACAACACTCACCGGATTCAGCTTGTCATCGATGTGGAGCACTTGAATCTATTTTGCATGTTGCTAGATACGGTTGTCGAGCCCATAATTTCTAGAGAGGATTAACAACCAGCATAATTTTGGATGATTTTTTCTAGGAGGAAAAAATCACTGGATTTTTTTCAACATACAACAACAGCAAACCATACAATTGGTTATTAGTGTTTAGCATGGCTTGCTGGTTCCTGTGGTCATGATGAAATAAAACATTATTTGAGTCCAATTTTTCCTGGCCACTAAACCCTCAAGTCATTGTCCTCCAGTACGTTTGATCGATTGTGCATGCCAGGGAATTGGTAGGAAGAGCACAACTGTGTCCAAGAATCCGACAAGGGACCCTTATTGGATGGAGTTGCGGATTGGCTAGCAAATCATGCCAAGAATCTCGCACTTGGCATTTATTGGTATCAAAACCCGCTAGTGGGTTTCTCTTCTATCCTACTAGAGGATATATCAGGGATTGCTCTTCCCCAACTTGTAGTTTAGTTTCAGTGTATTTCTCCTACTAAGTAAAAAAAAAAAGAGTAAAAGCAACTTAAGTTCAAGTTCAAATAACTCATTTCGTTACTCTTATTTCTACCTTATTTCAAGAACATTTATCTATTATTTATTTATTTTTATCATCAAAAATAGATAAATAAATGCTCATAAAATAAGATAAAAATAAGATAATAGGAACAGATTACTGTACCTGATTTCTAAAGATCACGAAAAGAAGTGAATCGCTCGCTTTAAGCAAAGTTTCATTGAAGGCTCAAGTTGCCTTAATTTATAATTCATCTCAATTTTAATAAATATATATTTAAATTCATAAAAATCAAATTCATATCTTAAGTTTAAATTTACAGGTGAAATAATTTATTTAATATATATAATTTACAAATTACTATATTTTGATTTTATTGATATTAAAATGATTATATATTAACAATTATATTAGTCAAAATTATTATCTAATAAAATTGATATTATATTTTATATTATTTTTTAAAAGAGTTTAAAAGTTGTGATTGAATTTAAAATTAATAGACTAAATTTTATTTGATTAAAGTAAATAATGATAAAAATAAATTTAACAAAAAGTTTGAGTTAAGTACGATCTAAAATCAACCAAAATTAATTTGAATTGACCGAATTTTTTCGCGTGCGAAACGAATCGCTATGATTTGATCTCGAAAGAGTGAAATCTGGCCTTTCGGCTTTCTCTTTTTTGTGTCCACACTAATTCTTGAATGCAGCAATATCAATTCTTTTGCATCATTTTTGTTCAACAACTTGCCCCAAGAGATTGGGCGTAGGTCTGAACCCGGTGAATTCATTTCGGACTCTGTCATCTCTAAACTCAATGGATCTTACTTATTACATGACTGACCCAATCAACTGTTAACTCAAATTCTTAGTATTTAAACCTGAAAAAAGAAAAATCAGGCTCAACCTTTAAGAGGGGCCAGTACAATCCGTTGCCATTACTCTGTGTGACAATGTGGTAAGTTGTTGAAATGGAATCTGTAGCCTTCAGATGGGACCGATACCAGTCATTAACAGCAAAAACAACTCCGAGCTTTATTTTAAGAAAGTTAGTTAACGGTTTAATTATTATTTAAAAAATATTTTTTTAAAAAAAACTTCCTACAATAAATAGTTTTTTAATTTTAACTATTTTATTTTGTAATAAAATTTATTTATGGAAATAAATATCATTTAAAGTATATTAAACAATAGCAAAGAACAATATATTAATTAGTATATAATTTTAAACCATATGAAAAAAATGAAAATATATTTAACCAAATCTTTTATATATATTATAAGTAAATTAATATCAAAAATAAATATTAAAACATATAAAAAAGTCAAATAATATTATATAAATCTTAAAATAAATATCCAAGTTGAGTAAATAGTTAAATATATAATAAACAGAAAGATGAATTTGTGGGAATTATGTGTAAAACATAAGAACAAAAAAGACTAAAAATAGACTCATTAATTGATCTAAAAAATTTACCTAAAAATTTTTATTTTTGAAGCTTCAAATTTGAGCTTTTGAGTCAAAATATAACTTTTTAAGAAATTCTGCTAAAAAAGTCATCTATAAAAGAAGTGTTTTATTTTACAACTAAACATCTATTTTTCTTTTAAAAGGTTTTTGTGGTGGAAAAAAGTACTTATTAGTTCCTTAAAAGATAATCTTAACAGACACGTAGTATAAATATCAAACATGGAATAATTAAATATATCTAACTCAATTTAACATGTTTGATTGAATTAATAACTAAAAATTATTATAATAAATTATTTATTTATATCAAATTTAGTTATTTCAATCGAATTTAAGAGTTGTGCCGAATTACCATTTGATTAGTTTATGTTTGAGTTTCGTATTTTATCATTATTTTTTATCCCAAGTGTAAAAGAAGATTTTTTTAAAATGAATATTAGGAATTTTTATAAATTTAAAGAATATTAGGGTTTTTCTAATTTTTTTAAACTACAGGAGATGTTCACGTTTTTAAAATAAATTTATCGAGTATAAAAGTAAAAATTTCAATTTTACTTAAATCTTATTTAAGCAAAAGATTTCATCCCATTGTACAACTATGATGATTGGTATGAAAATAATAAATTCTTACAACTCAAGCATTTACTTTGAAATAGCAATAGTAAATTTCAAATTTTCAAAATTAATTGTTCCAATCTTAATATCTAAATTAAAATTTATCATTAAGTTATTGTGTATAATAATATTTCATGTTAATTAAATAATAGCAATAGGTTTAATAAAAAAGATTAAATTCTAAATTAAATAATTGAAATTGTTTAATTTAATTTTCTTGTTTCTCATAATATAAAATATGTAAATAAATAAATAATTTATTTGCTATTTGTATCAATTATTTATGATTAAATTATTGAACTCATAAATAAAAATAAAATAATTAATACGGAATTATCTGTTAGGTCAATCAATACTAATTAATTATGAAATAGAAGAGTAAAAAAACTAAATTGAGGTTTAGAACAAAATCTCTCAAAATTACAAATAGAGTCTTAGTTTTCTTTAAATAAGAAAAATCATATTTTAATTGTTTGTGGCTATCTTTTCTTCACTGAAAATAGAAGAAAGAAGATAAAAGATAGAGAATAATTAAGTCTATTAGGCAGAGAGACTATTTCTAATAGACCCACACGTAATATAAAATAATAATAGTACAAAATATAAATAAATATGTATAAATCAAAATATAAAAATATGTAATGCAATACATAATACAAAACATATAAAATATAGTAATGATTAATAATGAAAGATAAAATAAGTAAATAAATACATCAATAAAAGAATATACAAGTATAAGAATATATTAAACTAATCGTTACAAGAAAGTAATTGGACTAAATAAAAAACTCTTCAAGCTAAAAAATTAAGAGGGAAGTATTAAGTAATCAAAAAATAAGGTTAATTATAAAACAAAATACTCGAAAAAAATGTTTAGAAGATTTAAGAGAACCGTAAAGATCTCTCTAAGTGAGATCTTTTATCCATATCTTAATATGCCAAAATTTTTTATTAAGAATCATGGCTTTTGGTATGATATGAAAAGATACATTGTAGGCATGATATAACAAGGAATTTGTTACACAATACCCTTTTTTTATAAAACCTGATGAATAAGGGTTAAATAAATTATATTTGGCAATTTGATTTCTTTTATCTTAATTCGTTTGATATTTATTACTTATTTTAATGATATCATTTGCTTATTATACAATTTTTTGTCATCTTTTGTTAATTTTTCATCTATTTTTATTTAAAACAATGCAGTATTTTATTCTTAAGTTTTAATATAATCTCATTTGGAAGGCATAAATAAATGAAAACCGTCAAATTAGTGTGTATATTAACTAAATAGTATTGTGGAATTAAATGATAAATTTTAAAATATAAGAAATGAAATGAAGAAAAAAACAAATTACAAGTAAGGATGTTAATAAGCCGGGTTAGACCAAATCAAGATCAGTTAGACCCCTCAGATAGGTATTTTAAAGCTCGTTATTTCAATCCATCTGATTTAAGTGTAGTTTGAACTTGTTTGTTATTGAATGAAAATCTAATCTAACATAGACCTAATCAATTAATTTCTAATTAGTTTAGATTGAACCCAAATTATAGATATAGAGTAATTAACCCAACAAATAAATATTTTTGTTTATTACATTACGCCGGTTTAAGTAGAGATGTGAAGCCAGAGTTAACTTATTGTCATCCTTATTTAACCAGTCCGACTCATCCGTTACTATTAGGGCTTGACCCCGACCCAAAAACAAATCTAGTCTAAGATAATAGACTCGAACTTAAACCCAATTACACCTTGCTTGAACTAATTTTTAATTAAAAATATAAAAATAACATTATTTTTGGCAAAATAATGTCGTTTTGCTTAGAAGTTGTGTTTTTAGAATCGGACCGGACCTGCCGGTCAGACCGGTGACCGATTGGCTATCCGATCCGGTTCAACCCAAAAAATCAGTCTTAAATTGGACCAGTGTGAACCGGTCAAAACCGGTCAATTGACCAGTTTTTGACCGGTCGGACTGGTCCGACCATTGGTTCAATTATTTTTATTATTTTTATTATTTATTTTTTAAATATTTTAAATATTATATATAATTATTGCATAATTATTACGTCACACCGGTGTTGAACCGGTCGAATCGATCAAATCAGTAATCAGTAAGGTCACCAGTTCGATAACCGGTCCGAATTTCAGAACACTACCTAGAAGTATTGAAATTTGGGTGGTGTGTAGGGGTGAGCATTCGGGTAATTCGGGCCGAAATCTCACTGTTTGGGCCCGGCCTGAATTACCCGAAATTTTTTTTATCTTACCTGGCCCGAACCCGAACTTTTTCTAACCCGAGCTTACCTGACCCGAATTACCCGAATTATTGAATTACCCCGGCCCGAATTACCCTAATTACCCGAATTACCCGAAATTTTATAACGTAATTTGGGTAATTAGGCCGGCCCGAAATTTTTTGGAGTGACCCGACCCCGGCCCGAAAATAATTTGGGTAAAACTCGAATGACCCGAATTACCCGAAATTTGAAAATTTATTACCCGAATTAATTCGAGCCGGACCGGATAATCAGACCAGCCCAAATAAAGCTCACCCCTAGCGATGCGGGTCAGAGCCCGTTTGCTATCCCTAGGTTTAAGTGAGGAGGACAGATTGGAAGCTTTTGAGTTTGGTCGTTGAGATAATTTTTGGATTTGAAGGCCAGGTAAGTCTTAGACTCGTGTACGTATTATTAGCTGTTACCAATCTCTAGTTAATTATTGTTGCTTAAGTACCGTACGTAAGTGTGTTAAGTGTAGATCAAGAAGTCCCCTAAATTATTAAATTACTGATTTATAATTAGATAACCAAAACTGTCAGGAAAAAGTTGCCTAATCATATGAACTATTTGACATATACCTAACTCTTCCCCATGTTATAATAAAATTATAGGATTTCAATACTTTCTTTCTTTCTTTTAACGAAAACCTTGTAATTATTATTATTTAAAATATTAATTAAGTAATTTAATGAGTTAATCACTCAAACAAATATCTCAAATTTCTAAAAATTAAGAATTATCAAATTTAAATCTCGGTTAAAATTGAGTTTGCAAATTTTATGAATCGTAATTAGTCATATCATATTTACTTAATCTAAATTCAAAACTAATAATTAAATTAGATTTGAGGGTACTCGAATTAAAAATTAATTTTTTTAAAGTTAGTGATAATTTTTAAAATTTAATAATATATAATAATTATATATCAAATCATAAAGAGGTGTAATAAATTTAACTTAAATTTTTTCTAATGACGTGAAATCCAAATTAATCCATTATAAAATTATTAACTAATGGGTTAGGTCGGGTTCGACTGTTGGGTTTGAACTTTTCCTAAATTAAAAAGTAAAAACGACGTCGTTTTGTTTATAAAAGTTGAGTTGAAATTGATAATCTGAGCCCAATTTTTATATGATACTTTACTTTTCATAAAAATCAGGTCCAAGGCTTGGTCCGTCTTGTGAAGTATGAGTTAAATAAATACTATATATTGATCTTCTTATTAAGAGATATATATAAACTTTAGGGTTTGTGAATGTGAATTCTTTGGTTTACGATCCTTCCATGTGAAGTGTTTGTCGCTTTTCCAATGTGGATTGGGCAAAGATAAGTAACTCTTTCACGGCACTCTTTTTATATTCTATGCTATACATTATAGGGTTCAAGGAAAGTCTTCCTCTACTTGCTTCTTTCGTCTATTTCCCACCAAATGGGACCAAAGCTTTCAACATTATTAGTATTTCAAAATTAATCACCCAAATCTTAGTATATCAGCGAGATTTCTACCGATTATTATTGTCGTCAATATTATTAAAAAAATCTAATCTTTTTGTATATATATAACACAAACTTGTAATTATTATTTTTTCATCGAAACTTTACAAGACAACAATAACATTTTAATAAAAATTTTACTTAGACGCAGAGTTTGAGAAAGTTTAAAAGTACATAATTTTATTTATACTTAATAAAGATATTTTTTTGGTAAATCAGAATTTTATAAAGAGTAAAAAATTATGTACAAACAAGAGCTATCAAAGGTATTCTCAAAACACGCAGAAACAAAATGACATGTATCTAACGGCCCTGTCAACAATTGCTCCTAGTCAGAACTTACCAAAACCTACCAGAATAGAAGGTTAATTGACATAAAGAAAAAAGTTTTTAAAATAGATTAATTGAAAATAATAATCATATACATAAACAATTAACTATGTAAATAGAAAATAAAAATAAAAGTAAGTAAATAATAAGAAAGTTAATTAAAAAATAAAATAACTAGAAGGATAAATTTTACAAAGAAAAATATTTAGACTAATTAAGAAACACAAAAATAAAACTTTAATATAAATTTGATAAATATAATAACTTATAAATCACGAATTTTAATTAAAACTATTTGGTCCAATCCAACTAATAATAATTGAAAATAAACACAAAATCTACAAAGTCCAAAACTTTAACTCAAGATTCCAACTTTTACCAATGAGACCACTAAGGTCCAATATTTATAAGAGTGAATGCATGCACTAAAACTACGTATATAATATATAATGCATTCCATGTAAGTATATACCCCACGCGCTTTATAGAGAGTGGTATTGTCAAAATCATTGTTTTGAAAATCGGACCGAATCGATTGGTCGAATCGGAAAATCGGTAAACCGAAGCATGAAATGATTCGGTTTAGCCCGTATTTTTTGTGAGTGATTGACCCGTTCATTTTACGATCGGACAGGTAAAAACCGTTGAACCGGTGAAAGAAAGAACCGACTTGTCTATTTAAAATGCCTTGATTTTGATGATTTTAACTTGAATGAATATTATGATTAGTGATTTTTTTTAATCTTTTTGATGAAATATGACTAGTGAGTTTTGTTATTTTATTTTGTGTTGTGTTTGGCAAAATTTTTTTAAAAATTGTATATAATTTACATTAGATAAATAAATAATTAAATAATATGTTTAAAAATTATCTTATATATATAATGTATAAAATAAAATTTTATATATTTATTAATCACCGGTTCAACCACGGTTGAATTCCGATTGAACCATTAACCTTTAAATTAGTTGTTTCTTTAGTTCAATCATCCGATTTTTAAAACATGGGTCAAAATCCATCAACTTGTTTCTTCTTTAAACAAGTTCTTGGCCGCCCATTAAATTTAGAGCTCCATGTGTTTGTTGGAATCCTTAAGGTGTGCGTCTATCTCCATATTCGACGGTGTAGATTTGATGTGATGCCTCTCTCTCTCTCTCTCCCTCCCTGACAAGCACCCAAATATGTATATATAAAGATATAGAATTTTCTTATAAATTTAAAAATTTTTGAATTAGTTTTTAAATTTTCAAAAAATCATTTCCTTCTATGTCGATTAAACATATAATATAGGAGTTTGAAACGGATTCCAGTAAGACGAAATCTTTACTCAATACTAATTCGGCCGAATTGCCACCTTTCTATTCACGAAGTTCTTACAAAATCAAAGCGGAATGAGTGAAGAAAATGTTGGAATTAAAGTAAACTTTTTTTACTTAACGATTAAATCAAATTCTTAAAATGCTACTGAATTAATTAAATCTAACTTAATCTAATAATTTATTATAATTATTAATTTAAATATTAGTGATATTTGATTAGTTAACACCATATGTTCATATTGTTATTATTTTTTAACTGAAATTTAAAATAAGATATTTTTTAAAAAATTTAAAATAAGATATTTTAAAAAAAAATTAAACTATAAAACAGGAATATATCTTTTATTAATATTAAAAAGGGATCACCGAAAGAGCAAATGGGTATTAAATAATTTAAAAATAGGTAGAGTAGGGTCCATTCAATGTAGGAATCATGACAATACTTGCTAATTACCGTAAGTGAGGAATCTTTGAAGTGTACAAGGCATGTCTTGTTATTATATAAATATAAATAAAAAGTAAAACACATATAAACACGTGGCAGGGATTTTTTATTGCTTAATTATGAGATAATAATCAATTAAATAAGCTTGGTGGTCGATTAAGATTTTATTTTTATTTTATAATTTAAATAAAATCTATAGTTTATTTTTAAATTTTAACTTATTAAATCATTTATTTAAAGTAAATATTTTTAAGTAATTACAAAGATTCAAAATTTTAATAATACTTTAAAAATTAATGTGTTGTGACAAAAAAGGCTATTTAATATGAAAAATAAAGTAGAATTTTACTATTCAAATTGTCATGATTTTTTTGTATAAATACAATCAATTGAGATTATGTTTTTAAAATTTTTCAATGGTGTTTTAAGTATTGAATTTATAATTTAAATATAAGATAATATTTTTTTGAAAATTTGTATGCAAATCAATTTATAATTTTTTAGTATCACTGTGACCATTGTATGTAGGTTTATCATAAACAATCTTTTTATTAGATAGAGATAAAATTACGTATTATTGAATCTTTCTAAACTCCGCGGTTCAGTAAAATTTCAATTAAGTGTTGACGATGATAATAATTATCATTTAACTTTAAAATTTCATTTTATTAAATAGTTTATTTGAAGCATATATTTTATAAGTAATTAAAATTCAAATAATAATTATGTGAGGAATCCATAACTATAAAAATAATTAAATAATGAAAATCTTAACAACTCAGTTTAAAAATTACATTTGATGATATAATATGTCTATTAAGTATTACTATAATGTTTATTTATTAATTACATGAGCAAAAATTAACTAATCTGTTAAGCTTTTAAAAGATTAATCAATCAATTAAAAATTTTAAAAAATTTAGAGAGTGAATCAAAAAAATAAAAACTATTTCATAAATAAATAAAGAAGAAGTTAAAAAATAAAAATCCATCCCTGACCCTTAAGCTCACCTTTTGAGACATTTTATCCAACTAGTTGTTTGTTGGTTCTACTCGAGGTGTCTGTGCCTGTCCATAGCCGCTTTCTTTGTTTCTCTAATTCTCTATATCAAAGTCTCTCTCTTTTGTCTGTGGGCAAGTGAAGAGGATAAGGAGAAGAAAGAAAAGGAGAAAGAAGAGCAGACAGAGGAAAGGGGTCAGTCAGTCAGTCAGCCATGTCGTCCCCAAGCAAACGCAGAGAGATGGATTTGATGAAATTGTTAATTCTCTAATACCCTCTTCCCAAGTTTTGATTTTTTTTTTTAATTGTTTGTTCTTTCGTTTTCTGTTTAGTACTCTTTGGTTTTGATTGTTAACTGTTGTTTTGTGTGTTTTTTTTTCTGGGTTCAAAATTATTGTAGGATGATGAGTGATTACAAGGTTGAGATGATGAATGATGGCATGCAAGAGTTCTATGTTCACTTCCATGGAC
>JANZLC010000009.1:22776725-22786897 GCA_026413385.1 Erythroxylum gracilipes
TATTACACATAATAGTATAATTACAAAAAAATAGAAATATGATAATAAAACCAAACATGTTTTTGTTTTCAGTTTTTATTAGAAATCTTAACCAAACAGGTTTTTGTTTTCAGTTTTTATATTACAAATCTCAACCAAACAGGTTTTCGTTTTTTAGGAAAAAAACAGAAACTAAAAACAGGAAACAGAAACCAAAAACAACAGAAAAACAAAAGTGGAACCAAACGGCCGCTAAGACTTATGAGCCCCAGAAATTTGGTGAGAATACTGTTCAAAAGAGCAATTCCACATTTATTACAATTTGGTTCACTCTACTAATAACGAAACTTCACTGGACATAGATAAATTCATCTCATGTAAAGTTATGCAAGATGTATGCAGCAAGAAGTGTTCATACAACCCAATCTTTAGTGCCTTGAGATGATTAAAGCTTGATAACTTGGCTACATAAGAGTAATGTTTATCGCAGAATTGAACACTGAAAAAAAAAACATATCAAGATGGTACATACCCTTCTCTGGATGCCATCAGAAATCTTAGATCCCACAGCTGATATCCCGCTTGTATTTGTAATTTTCCCATCCCAATTCTCCCTGGAATGTTCAGCAGCATCTTCTGTAGAGCTATACTGCAAATTCAATCTGCTATATTTAGGTGAAGCATGCAATTTTGATGTGTTAGCTATTCTCCTTGAAGGAAAGTTCCGCCTACTTTTTGTTGAATCACTTTGATCAGGCTTGGAAAGCCCAGGTTCTACGAATGTTTTATTTTCATTATCAGCCTTCCTCTGTTTCTGATACTTATGGACATCTTGATATGGCAACACAATTGAATCTCCACCTTTAGCATCACTGCCAGATTTCCCCTCAAGCCTTTCGACAGCATGACGTGGTCGAATCCGAATACTGCGCTTTCGTTTTATCTTAGGTTGCAGAACTTGTTCATCTTCACCTTCATCACGTTCATGAATCCAACTTCCAGATTGTTGATTGTCCATTTGAGAATCTCCAGATAGAGCAATTTCACCCTCTTCTAGTTCATCAGGCTGAAAAATGATCAGGCAGATAGGAAGTGAATAGCTAGCAAAAGTTAATCTGTGTAACTGCATAAAAAGATATGGTGAAGAAACATACCAGTTTCTTAGAATGAGAACCCGGTTTAGCATCTAGTGCAGAGAGAGATCCAAATTTCTGAGAAGAAACAGGAGACATAGGTCGTGTCATTCTTCGGCTAACAGAAGATGACCCTGATGAACCAGCTTCTTCTGGCATGTGACCCTTTTTGTTGGCTTCTGCTGTCCGAGTATACTCATAACCGTCATCACAAACAGGGCTGTCATCATCTGATTGGTCTTTGTTAGCAGGTGGAGCTCCAATTGCACCACTGGATTCATCATCTTCAAATTCTCTTATTTCTCCCTCTTCTTCAGGTGCAGAATATTCATTTCTCTCATCAGAACTTGCCTCAGAATATTCTCCATTTTCTTCATCAATTTCCTTGTAATCTGGAGATTTCTTGCCCTTCGGTCTGCCTCTTCTTTTTTCAGTTTCACTGGATTCAATGCCTATATTACTAGCAAATAAGATATTTTTTGATGGCTTTTTTGACAAAGTAGAAATTGTAGAATTCACTTCCTTTGTACCAGCTCGAAGCCACCTAGGTACCTGGTCGTACCTTGTCATATCCTCTGCCCATTCCAGTTCCTCATCCATTTGATCAAACAGTTCAACTTCATCTTCACTCCGGGCTATCATGCGATTTACCTCTTGGAGCGATGGAACATTATGGACCGTTTCTTGATAACGCTCTTCATCATGTAACAATGTCTCTAAAGTCAAACGTCTCTCTTCATGTGTTGTTCTTTGGTCGAAACGCCCAGCATTGATGACTTCATCAGCCATGTCAATCTTGTACTGTTGAATGTTATTTCTTATGAGACTCTCAATTGATCCTATATATCTGTCCTTACCAGCAAGGTCATCTTCTAGATCAACTGTACCTCCACTTCTTATTTCGTCCTCCTTCTGATGGCTAGAAATCTTATCGACAACTGCTTCCATGTAAATGACTTTAACCTCTCTTGTCTGTCCAATTCGGTGGGCTCTGGCAACTGCTTGTTCCTCATTCTTTGGATTTGGATCAGGATCATATATGACAACAGTGTCAGCAGATTGAAGATTAAGACCCCTTCCAGCAGCACGAATGCTGAGCAAAAAGATAAAACAGTCTGAATTGGGACTATTGAAGTCAACAATGGCTGATTCTCGATCTTCCAGGCTAGTTGTGCCATCTATTCTTCTGTACACAAGGCGCCGCCATTGCAAGTATTCTTCCAATATATCAAGGAGTTTTGTCATGGTACTAAAGAGAAGTACTCGATGTCCTGTTCTTTGAAGTTTTATAAGGATCCTGTCCAATATCCATAGTTTTCCACAAGATCTAATAAGAAAATCCTTGGAGAAGTCACTAAAATAGGGGTAGTTAAGCAAAGGATGATTGCAGGTTTTTCGAAGCTCCATGCATCTGTTATTTAAAGTCTTATACACCTTAGGCTGATACATAGGATTTTTTTCAACCCTGCGCTTCTCATCTTCAGGATCAACTCGAAGAGTGCCAGTAGATTTGATCCAGTCATAAACTGCACTCTGAATGGCAGACATTCTACATCTCAAAACTATTGAAACCTGCAATCCAATATTGATAGTGTTATCAAATACGCTGCAAATCATAACAAATATATAGCTACAACATCACTACATATTTGCCTACCTTGGGCGGAAGTGAACCTTCCACATCTTCAACACGACGCCTGAGCATAAAAGGCTCCAAGATTTGATGGAGTCGATGGATGATAATGACCTTCTTTTCAGTCTCAAGCCAGTCATCCTCTCCATCGTATGTAGAACCTTCCTTTTGAAAGGGTTTAGAGAACCAATCATGGAATGCTTTCCTATTGTCGAAAACTTCTGGCAGAAGTAGATTCAAAAGTGACCACAGTTCCTTCAAATCATTCTGCAGAAGAAAAGGACAAAACAGAAATCCTCCAAGTTATTCATAGCAAGTTAAACTTAGATTTTGCTGCTAATCACTTATCTCAAACTCCAATTCAATAAAGAGAAACACTTAAATTAAAACACTATCTTTTGAGCTATAGACTTTAGAAGCCGGGTAAAACATATAATTCTGGTCTATAATGAATATACCTTGCACATATTCTTCTACGAGAGATACACTTCTATTAGTAGATGTTATAGATATAACTGTATGTGGAATTCATTCCTACTAACTGAAACACAGATTTGAGGATGATAGACATGAAAGTGTATCATAGATCATATATCATGCAAGTCAAAAATACACATTGATCTTGAATCTATGGCCATGGCCCGACTTTTATCATCTCAAAACGAAGGAAAGCCACAAATGTGACATCCCTAAAAGGGACAGGCAGGATGTGAAACCATTCCGAGGAACATGATTCACACTTTTTTTATTACCTTAATTTCAGTAGAAAGAATATAATCAACCCACTAATAGCCTTTCTCTAACGTAATCAAGATAATATACACAAGCAACATGCATCTTAGTATATGGGTTATACAATTTAGCAAAGTTCACTCTAAACCACGCAAACTATTTTTGTTGGAAACAAATGCAACTCTCTATTAGAACATACCTGCAATGGTGTCCCGGTAAGAAGTAAGCGCCTCTGGCAACGGTACCTGTCAAGATCACGAGCTAAAACTGATTCTCTGTCCTTCATTCTCTGTGCTTCATCAATTATGATGTACTTCCAATCAACTTTTGAGAGTTTTGAGCGATCATACATGATAAACTCATAAGTTGTCACGAGTACATTAAATTTCATTGCTGAAACCACCTACAGAAAAATTTATAATGCTTAGAAATTCTCAAGAAATGCAGTAATGAAAGAAGTAATGTTGCTCTTACTTGAGAAAATAATTTTGATCTCTGATCCTTTCCACCCACATAGAAGATGCATGAGACAGATGGCAGCCAGTTATGGAACTCACTCTGCAGTTTTAAATTGTTAGATATGGAAACACAAAAAGATAATCATATGCCACACTTGATGACTAACCTTCCAATTCACTAGAACAGCATTAGGAACAATTATAAGATGTGGTCCATAGTTTCCTTTGAACTCCATCAGATAAGCAATCAAAGCCATCACCTGCCCAAAATTAAAGTATTTACTCATCAACAGAATTTGAATGAAAACTTTGAATCTTACGCTATGTATTGGTTATTGAATATCATGCAAAAAAGTCCCATAACGACCAATAACATTAAACAGAGCTACTTCATAGGAACAATTTTCATTTTTGTCCATTGAGGTGGTTCAAAGAGAGGCTTTTAAAACTAAAACCAACAAGAAGTCACCTGTACAGTTTTGCCAAGACCCATTTCATCAGCCAGGATTCCATTCAACTTATTATTATACAAAGACAGCATCCACTGCAATCCAACCTGAAGGCGACAAAAAGAAAAAAGAGAGAAAAGTAGTTTCAAAACCTGGCTTCAATAAAACATTAATGAAAATGAAGCAAATCAAATAATTCAGATATTCCAAAAGTTAGCAATATACAAGCTGATAGTCTCGTAAGGTTCCTGCTCGCAACATTGAGGGCTGCCTTATGACCCTTTCGTTCACAGCATGAGCAAGGCTGTAATACCTGAGGAGACCAGTGAAAAATATAAGTAAATTAACACTAGTGCCATCGAATATCACTTTTGTACAGGAAAAAGTATGTCGATCCTTAATAGACAATTAGATAATGCAGATAATTCCATATTGGTGACACTTCATGGTCAAACATAATTGACACATCCACCCTCAAATGTTGGGAAAAGAAGACAGGAAGCATGTTACCAAACAAATAACTTACTTGTTGACAGAAGCACTATCCTTAGGTGCATTCATTTCCATAAACCGGTTTCTTATCATCACTTCCTCTCCAGCACAAGCTGCTGCAGCCCTAACCTCTTCTTCTGAAAGACCCTTTGGTCAATGAAAATAAAATAAATATTAGAAACATCAAAAGTAAAAACATACCAAGTATGAGAGATACCAAAAGAAAACAAGTATAACTTTTGAATCACCAATAAAATTTCTTAACCCTTGATTCTTTGACTAAAGAAAGAAGCAATTTAACAACTAATTGACAAGCTATTGGGGTGGGTGGGGGGTGTTGGGAAAGCATGCCTGAAGTCGTGCAGCTGCTGCAGCAGCATTTGCTGCCTCCTCCACTTCTTGTTGATTCTTTGCAGCTGTTATCTTACTTCCCAGCTTGTGAAGATATTCTTCCGTCTGAGTCAAGAATGATGACAGAACAGCATACCTCTCAGCAGCATCACCTGAGATGCTAGTCTGCTGCTCAAGTAACATTTCTCGGTACCTTTCAACATCATTGTTCTTCAAAGCCTCCATCCGTTTATTTCGATCATCATCCTTCCTTTTTGAAAATTCCCTCAATGTTCGCTCATGGTATTTGGCAACTCCTCTATTGCGGGCAGTCCTTGCATCACGGATGGCCCAGTGAGCCTCAAGAAGTTTCTTACGCCACTGAAAGATTGATTTCAGTTGCTTGTCCCTCAAAGCTTTCTGAGAAGCTTGTACCTGTCTAGCAAGCTCCATTCTTTGACGCTCACATAGCCTAACAAACTTCCGGTAAGGTCTGTCTGGCATTGCCATTATTTCTTGTTGCTGTTGATCAACTTCATCTCTTAAACGAGCTTGCAAATCTAAAAGCCTAAGCTTCTTTTCTTCAATTTGTAAACGCAACACTAGATCTGGGCGAATCCTTTTCCTCTCTAAGTTTACAGCCAGCAAACCATTTATTTTCTGCAGATTTTCTGACTTCTTTTTACTAAGCACTTCCAAGCCTTCTTCAAACAGAAGATCTTTGACATCATATGCTAATGTTAGATTATTATTGGTGTTCATTATGCCTGCTGACCCCACAGAATCATGTTTCCTAGTAAAGAAGGGAAAATCAAACAGAGGTCCATGATATTTCCTGCCAGAACCAGAATCTTTCTGCTGAATTGTAGAGCCTACTTGTGCAGGTTTCTTAGCTTGCGATGCATCAGAGATAGGAAATTGAGGTGCAACAGACTTTCCTCTATCAGTTGCAATATCATTTGTTGCAGGAGTCTTTTCAAAACCACGCTCAACATCCTGGTCTGCCTTAATAGAAGATATAGCACCTTGTTGCTCTTTTTTACCCGTAGCAACCAGGCTTGTAGAGTCCTTCACTGCTGTTGGTTCACCTAGCATTTGAATTCTTGAAACATTAGGTTTCTCATCTCCAACAAAAGTTTCCTCTTTTGAAGCACTCTGCCCATTTATGGATGGCATGCTCTGTGAGTTCTTCTGATTGGACTCCAAATGCCTCATTTGGCTTTCAGTAATGTTCCCACTGGACCTCTCTTGATTACTTCCTCCTGCAGAAATAAAATGTTGCCGCAGTTGCAACTCAAGAGGTGGAGGAGCAATAGACTGTAGAAGTTCTTGAGGAAGAGTACATTCTCCTTTCTGTCAAACAATCAACACAAAGTCAAAACTATTCCATTAGCACCTTCTTTAGCGCATGGTAAAAGCACTTGGAGAAAGCATTGCAAGCAATCATGATGCAGAAAAGTGAAAGAGAGCTACAGACTGACAAACCTTTATTCGCCTAAATGCCAGTATCTGAGCTTTAAGGACATGCAACTGCTGTTTGGTGAACCCAATATTTGGTTTTGCAGTTTGCGCAAATGGCCCACCTGCTGATGGAAATTGGTTGACCAATGATCCTTCATTAGGTACAGTAGAATACAGGGAAGCCTGTTTAAAATGTTGCATTGGCAAAGTATCATTACCACTGGATGCATTTTGGGCAGGCAAAGCCTGATCTACAACCTGGGCAACATTAGAGGATGACTGAGGAGGGTGCATAGGAGGCATTCCATTCCCATGCATAACTGCCTGCCTAGAACGCACTTGAGACTCTTTGTTCTGAGAACCAGGCTGTTGCATTGCAAGGCCACTAGAGTTGTTCGCTATCCCTGCATTTGATGTTGAGCCAAAAGGCCGAGGTGGTGCAATCAGCCTACCTTTTGCAGAACTGGATTGCCCAGATACATCACTAGATGAATTAGCATGTGGAGAATTCTCATTTACAACTGGTGTAGAAGTAACATGCTGCTTTGAACCAGAGACAGGTG
Organism: Erythroxylum gracilipes; assembly: GCA_026413385.1. Taxonomy (NCBI): domain Eukaryota; kingdom Viridiplantae; phylum Streptophyta; class Magnoliopsida; order Malpighiales; family Erythroxylaceae; genus Erythroxylum; species Erythroxylum gracilipes. Next base: position 22,783,956 of record JANZLC010000009.1, read on the forward strand.
ACGGCTGTCCTTCTGCATTGCTTTCATTTAGCTTCTGCTGGGCAGCCATCCTAGACTGCATGAGTGGGATGAGCTGTGCCATCACATTGGCATTTGCAGGTTGCGAGAGATCAATGTTGTGCTCAAGTGCCCAGGCTTGCATTACGTGTAACTGAGCAGCTGCAGCAAGCTGGTTATTGGCCATGTTTTGGATACTTTGCTGACCCTGTGGTGCCTGCATCGGCCTTGCAATATTTGCAGGTATCATTTGGCCAACACCTTTTTGCTGAATTAAAGGCATTTGTTCATGTCTCTGTTCTGAGGACAGCTGTCCCTGCTCTATCTGTTTTTCTGCTCGAGAGATATGTTCAGAGGAGGTCCTGGAGGATGATGCCTGACCTTGATTAGTGGCCTGCATGGACATGACTTCCTGCATTTTCAAATTTCCCATTCGGACATCTGGATCCTTTCCAGTGGATGGCCCCATCACTCCTATTTTGGCTTGTTGCTGTGATTGCATGGGCAAAGCTGACTTCTGTTGTGCAGCCTGGAAAGCAGAAAATTGCAAATAAGCCTGCTGAACTGGATTTAACATGTGTTGCTCCACACCCTGACTTCTACTCTGCCCCTCCTGGGAGATACCATGCTGTTGAGCCAAATCAAAAAAATTTCTAGACTGCTGAGCAATTTGCATTGAGCCTGGAGATGAAGCAAAATTGCTTCCACCCATAAAGCCTTGAAACGCACCAGCTTGATAAGACACAAGAGCTTCATTTCCTTCAGGTTTTCTCAGTAGTCGTTGCTGTTGCAATGCCTGCATGAAAAGACTAACATTGTAAAATAGACACACTGTTCAATCGTTTTAAACCAGAGTGTTTACAATTTGATTGCCAAAAATTCCTCAAAATCTCCAATCTCTGGCAGGTACACAGGACAAAACTCACCGGCCACAAATATAGCTCAAAGAAGATATTTAATCAAGCAGGCACATACTAAAAGTCTGCTCATGAGTTGGGAAAACTCTGATTTTGACTCAGAATCTCCAAGAAAGAAAAGTAAACAAAAGAACTAAAAAGAAGGTATCCGAACTGTTTAGGTTCATATTAACACGATCATACACTGACTTACATATCCCTAATTCACTGTGCAGAGAGAGAGAGAGAGAGTGAGAGAGAAATTGGGCTACCAAAATAAGATAGCCAACTGAAGCTAGAAAAATACAAGCACATGCGAAACAAACAAAAACAATCATAATTTAACAAACGTGCACAACCAACATTCACCCAAAAGGAAAAGAAGATTCAGCCGCAGTTAAGGAATGGAAAATTTGCAAGCAGACCCCACATCTTTGTCACAATTAAAGCTATCTCATCACTAGAGTGAAGCCAAGTAAAGGTGATGACCAATTACAGATAAAAAAAAGGTCCCCCAGTTTTTTTTTTTTTTTTGACAAAAGGTCCCCCAGTTAAAAAGAAAAAGGAAAACACTATCATCACTTCCCGTTTACACCATTTACAAACCTGCCAAGTTTGCATCAGCCAAACACCAAAAACAATTTCCGATCGTTCTATATTTTATTCAAAACCACCAAACAACCAATCACTTGCATTAATTACTACATTCAACTCCCAAGGCCTTAAATTTGTAAAACCCCAGATGCCCAAACATTTACCTGCCTAGACCCTAGTTGCTGGTGTTGTTGCTGTGCTGAATCAAACCCTAACTGCGGCGTCGACACGGCGGATGACGACGACGAAGGAGATGCAGCCGCCGACGTAGAAGCTGCCCGCCCTGCCGGTCCTATGCGGCCGGGACCACCACCACCAGATTGCATGAAAATTTGATAAAGCCCCAAAAAAAGGGGGGTAAAAAAGATCAAAGGCGAGAAATGGAGAAGATATGTGGAGAAAATCCAAAACCGCGTCCAAAGTATCGACAAAACCTCAATTTTAACCTCCGATCCCAACGATCAAATCAAGCTCACAGCTCAATCACATCTACACACACACACACTCTCTTCTCCACTAGCTGCCCACCTTCTCCCTCTAGGTTTCCATTATCTTTTTCTTACATTTCTGTCGTCATCACCCAAATTCCTTTTTAAAAAAACCCTAAAATTTAAAAAGAACCGATTTTTGCGGGGACAGATTAGATATATCCCACTCCCAGCCACCCACCCCTCGGAGGTGAAGAGAGAGTGAGACAGCACCAAAATGATTCGAACAGTCAATACCACAAAGACTCTCTCTGTGAAAAGTTTCCCCAATTTTCAGTCGAAGTCAAAACCCTAGGATTTTTATTTTGGGGCTTTTAAATTTATTGTGTATTTAGTCTTTTCTCTCTCTATTTTAATTTTTGGCTTTTTCTTGATTTTAATGCATTGTGCAATCGATGCGCTTTCTGTCCCATTATATAGGATCTGTTTTCAAGTGGGGTCCATATACGTTTCAGTAGGACCCACTGACGACGTTCTCACGGATTTGCCCCTGCTTTCTGGTTTTAATTACCTCCTCGGTCCTCCCCTTTCTGTCAGACGGACTGTACAGTAGAGTCTCGAGGGACTAAGGCCATCTCCGACCATTACACCAAATTTAGTGTAAAATAAAATATTTTTAATTTCTCATAAAATATTACACCAAATTTTGTGTTACTCTAATTATTTTATATAACTACAATAATTTATATTTATACAATAATTATTTATTTATTTATTTAAAATAAAATTAAAATTATTATTCTAATTAATTAATATATACTTTATATTAAATTAATATTATTTACAAGATACATTTAATATTATTGCAACAACAAATTAATAACATACACAAATATAAACTGAGTAAAATTTCTCATTTAACCTCTAATCATTTGAATTTCTATTATTTGTTCTTAACATATTTTATTAATGAATTTATAACACTTATAAATAAGAATCATAAATAAATATTAAAAATAAATTTAAT
>JANZLC010000009.1:22818175-22838866 GCA_026413385.1 Erythroxylum gracilipes
TCGGATTAGTTGGACGGTTGGGATGGATTGCGTGGTCGTCCATCCCAACTCGTCCTTAGTATATATACTTAATAAAGAAAAGGTTAATAAGATTGAATTTGTGATTAATTTAAGAGATAGCAAAGTTAAAAGTGTAATTTAAAAAAAAAATAATTTAGTACCAATCTTTTTAAAATTTTTAATTTGCTTTTTAAAATTTTAAAATTCTTATAAATTATAATAAAATATTATTTTTATGGATGTAATTAATAAATAGACATTCACAAATTTAGTGAATATGTCACATAAATAAAAGTAATATTTTGATTTAATATATACATAGTAATAACAACAATATTTGATATGAATCCCGCCGAATGATTTAATATATACATGTTTTTAAAAATAATTACTAAATAAAACGTTTAAATTCTAAAAATAAATTGAAAAATTCTAAAAAATTAGGCATTTTTAATATATTATTCCTTAATTTAATGAAAAATTTTCTAAATCTTTTATGTATATATTAACCTACACATTAAAATAAGTTAAATAATACTACACATTAACAACATTAAGGATATAATATATTTGTAATAAATTAAATTTTTGTATATTTAATATTATAAAATTGAGTAAAATTTTAGTTATAATTATAATTTATTTCCAATTTATAAATTAAATTTAAGATTTTAAAATATAATTTACTATTAGTTTATCTAATATTTAAAAAACCGTCACTTGCTCCATTGGAAGTACAAGCGTGGATGCATTGTAAATCCCTCCCTCAACTCACACGCAACTCTTTTAACAATCTCTAAGTTACCGGTTAGGGTCCTTCAAGTATGGAATTAACCTGACAAACGAGATATTATCCAACAAAACGACGACGCGCTTTACCCACGATAGCCGGTGGAGTTCAATGTCCCCATAAGGAAACCACCGGTCCCGAAGGCACTCAGTACCTTACCCGAGAAAATCCTGTATAAAATCCATTTTCTCTATTCAGTTCTCGAGGCAGTTCGCAATCTCCCGCAAAAGCGTCACCGTTCTCCTCTTCGGTTATCGCTGTAGATCTCGAACGATTACGTCTGTGTAGGTAGTTTTGTGTTCTTATGGAATTGGTTTATTTGTATTATGATCTTGGCCTTTGGTTTTGATCGTAATCCTCTTGTTTGTCGTTGTTGTTGATGATGATGATGTTAGCTTTTTCTCAATGATTGATTTCTTTCAAAAAAATATTTATTTAAGATATTTGGATAAAACTTCATAAGAGGCGCTTCTTGGATTCCAGGTGTTCAACATGATGATTATCTGCATGTTTAATGATTATCGGTTAATCTGGGATTTAATCGCGAAGTTCTATTTGATGGATTAATCGCGAGAATGAGTGTAGTACGATGATATATATTTATGGATTTTCAGTTAAGAATTGGGCAAATTAGATGAAAATAAGAGTGACTAATCGGTCAACTGATGATGGATGTGAGTGCTCATTTCAGGTACTGGTAATTAGTGGATGACTAGATTCATAATTTGTTAGATCCATTGGCTATATACATATATATATGCATCGATGAAGAATCTTTCACGTAAGTTTTCCGAGTGATGGCAGGTTCGATCAGATTCAGTTTATGTTATTATATTGGGTGACTGAATTTTCTACTTTTGTTGTCGAATTGCTGTGATGATAGTGCTTGAGATGTAATTGTTATCTAAACGGTCTTGTTCAACTTAGGGGGGTATTAAAGGCATTCTTTTAGTTTCATTTATGAAAATTTTCAGGGGCTTTGATTTGTTGTGTAAGTTGGAAATTCCAACAAGATGAAACATAATTTGGTAGGTTATCATTGTCTGTGCCAAAGGGGGAATAATATTTTTTCTTTGAATAATATTTTTTCTTTAAGTTGATAGTACATGTGTCTGTTCAGGAAGACAAAAGAGCTGTAGGATGGCAGATAATGATGAAAAAGAGGAGAATACACCTCGTGGTGTTGAGTGGGAGGTTGTACATCTCACTGAATCTACATATGCTGCTGCTCCTGGTCCAAAACAAGTTGAAGTGAAAGATGATGGTAAGGAAAATACTTGTGGTGAAGATGAAGGAGAAACTTCTCGGGCATTGTTTATGTCGGATCACTTTGTATTTCCACCCAACCAGCATGAGAATTTGCCACTGGATCCTGATAACAGTGAGATTGTTGATGAATATGCGGTGAAGAATCTTTTGCCTGAAGTTAGTGTGCAAAAGGGGGATAGATCTGATGAAAAGGAGGAAGAGAATTCAGCATTTAAGGGTTTGAACGTGTCTGAAGAGTTTCCTGGATTACAGCTTTTTGATGAGGAGGGAAACAGGATATCCGTATCTGGTAAAGAGTTTGAAGAAAGCACGAAACTGCAACGGTCAATTCTGAGTGACAAGGAACAGAGCATGTACAGTACAGCAACATTTGATTCTTTTCATAATGAGGCGCATCTAGGTGAATCAACCACATTGAGTGAGGACCTAGACATTCCAGAAGCTAATGAACCTTCTGAGGGGAACCTAGACTTTCCTGTGGATGGTTCTCATTCTGCCAAAGCTACTAAAGAGGGTAGATATGGTAGACCTAGTATACCAACCGAAGCTTGGTGGAAGCGAAGGGCAGCTTCTGTGTATTCTCATGCAAAAGATGCTAATGCATTTTGGTCCATTTTCATCGCAGCAGCAGTGATGGGCCTTGTAATTATTGGGCAGCGCTGGCAGCAAGAAAGGTGGCAGACCAATGTCAATAACGAGGTGCTGTACCCCCTTTGTACCAGTTATTTTTTAAATGATTCCGCTTTTGCTTTGTAAGTTACTCCCATCTTATTATAGAATTGTCATATTTGATTTTTGTTCATAACAATGTAGATGACAAGTACTAGAGATTACACATAGCTTTTGAGTTATACTCCTATCGGGGTAATTTAAAGGAACATATGTCTTGCGATATTTTCTATATATCTTGGTCGTAGCAGAAAACAGATTTAGAGTTATCGAATTAAGAGGAATGAGAAGTGGGTGACCTGTTTGTTAAAGTTGAATTTGTGTTGCTTTGATGAGCTGATGACGTTGACCATTCTTTATTTTTAAGTTTTCTATAAGTGTGTCATTGAAAAGGATTTTTCTGACATTAGAATTGCATTTTAGGTGTTGAGAATTAATTTCTGCCAAATTTCAATAATTGATGATGCAATTGTCTATGCTTTACCGCTAGATCATACTTTGAGCAACTTGCTCAAACAGTTTAGTAATCATATTTTTGAGTCTGCATTCCCTATTATACTTGCATTTATACATTTTATTCACATTGCAGAGAAGTGGCAGGTTGCTGGGGCCTGTTTATCGACTCAGGGATGTAATTGTCGGTGGGCATCGACGAGGTTCACTTATCACTGGAAGTGCTTCCAGTGATAATTAAGATGACGACGAAAAATTCTAGAGTGTCAGGGTGGTAATTATTGTAATTTCCTGTGTGTTATCCTATTTATCTGGTGACAATTTTTCATAGCCTCCATGTTAAAAGTCTATAATTACTTTCATGCTTCTTGGTTGCGTTGGTTATTGGCAATTTATTTCTGTAGCTCTGTTTAAGACTTCATTCCCATCTGAGGTTGGTAGTTCATATGAACTCAATACAACATATCTAGGCAGAATCAACCTTAGAAGCATTTATTCTTGATTTGGCATAAAAAAACAACCGGAGAGTTACACTCCAAACTGAATATCTTCCACAGAGTGCCGACACGGAAGCACCAGCTTTGGAAGCTTTATTCCGTCAGGTATGTACTGCCTCTGCCATGTACTTCTTATCGGTGCGCATTTGAGAAGTAGCGACAGTAGCAATTCTGGATTCAACCCTGAAAAAGTATAGAAACCGAGTCATTTAATCCCACCATTCCAATTCACTGGTGTTGGGACTTCGAAGAACCACCAGAACAAGGCGGAGAGATGTTAATAAAATTGAGTGATGACAAGTCAATCTCAATCTTTTTGACATTATTGCCATTGCACAACCAAAGGTTTTATCTCATTGTTGAAACTGATTTGTGGAGTCATTTTGAAGCCTTCAAGTATTTAGATATTTTATATTCCAAGTCCATGATTCTACAAGACATCTAAATGTTTAGACTTGGTTATTGCAAGATTTTTACATGTGGGTCAACCTTTCTACTATATAAGGTAATATTGCGCGTTATTTTGATGGGATTTTTTGTTGTTATTGTTTAGGTAATGCGAGATTTTGTATAGGCTAGAGCATTTCAGGTTTTTGTTAATAGCCACTCCTCAATATCGAATTGTAAATCTTAATCTTTTAAAAGTAAACTTTTTGATTTAAAAGATGATAAAATGAAAACTGTTTTCTTAATTACATATAATAATAATTAATATAAATTTATTATTAAATATCAGGCCTATCAATGTACCATTAGTAAAGAGGGTAAGAAAATTTAGGATGAACTTTAGTTTCACTGACTTCAATTTGAATTAGATTCGAATTTGATTTAATCAATAATGAGAACTGGGATGAATTTGATTTAAAATTTAATTATATTTAAATTAAATTTAATGGATTAAGTTATATTTAATCAGATTTAGACTTAAGAAAGTGGATCCCAATCGCATTTGCATGCCGTTAACACTGGGCCTTGTCTGGAGTTTTCGGACTTGACTGACACGTGGCAAAGAGCGTAAGTTGTCGCTGAACTTGATTGCACTGGATAATAGCTTCTTGGCACAAGTCGTCAACGACTCCTTTTTAAATTTCCTGAAGGTCTTGGCGGGAAATGGGAAACTGTGAAAGAGATCAATTCTACTTGAGATTCTTGATCGTCTTCTTCTCGATGGTTCTGTTTCTATGCGTATTCTGAGCATGTCTTTGATCTGTGCCTCTTTTTTTTTCCCCCTCCATTTGCTTCTTGTTTTACTTGTTCGCGAGCTCGAGTGACTCGCACTTTACGATTTGTTCCACCCAACGTTGTTAGCATCAAGATTTGGATGTTTCTTTACCTGTTTCTTGCTGAGTTTGTACGATCTTCTTCTTCTGCTCCTGTTAGGAGCAACGGGGCTGATTCTGCAAATAAAACTGAAACTAGTACCAACTTCTCCGAATGCACTTGTGTTTGGAGGTGAGAGCAATGATATGCTGTCTTGTTTTCCTGGTAGACGCATTCAGGTATTGGAGATCATGCGCATTTTAGGTTCTAATGATTGTCAGATTCTTCCTCTGTTCATTTACTGAGGTGCTCCTACTGGAAGAACCATTATCGTTCTTCAGAATTTTATGCATCTTAATCGTCCTTCTATATATGCGAGTTGCGGGGCCTCGTGCTGTACAAGGATTTAATTTGAGTGCATTTTGAGTTGTTTCTTCGTAAGATGAATGTAGCCAGCGGTAATTCAATGTTTTGCTCAAAGTTGTGGAGATTGGAATTATGTCTGCTGTTCTATTGTAACTATCTAGTCTTTTTGATACAACTAGTTATCGGTCCGCAGTATCTGAGTACTTGTCTCCTATCTTGTCTTGCACGACTCCTCATCAGATGGAAAATGATGGAGGTTTTGACATTAGATGTTAAGATCTGCAGTGCAGGTAGAAAGGAGCCTGAAATTCCCTCTGGTAAATTACTTACCGAAGATAAATTATCTGAGGATCAAGGTTCAGCCCCAATTCACCACTATAATTTTTTAGTTCTTCAATCGGGCGTGTTACCATTTTATAATCATATGTTTCAGGGTCTCCAATAGCCACCTATTTGCAAATTAAGTAGTCTCCAATCGCTTGTATCACCTTGTTTATTGAGCAGATATAACGATGTGGGTTTGTTGACATTTTTCATCCAGTTTCACTCGTGAACATAGTTGTGCATCGGATCTTTTTTTCTGTACTCCAGATTTTTGAGTTATCAGACGCCAATCCACGCAGAACATAATAATAGCAACCTGACGTTGTGGTTCTTAAATCTGGTTGAAACAGTCTCTCTGCTCATTTTTGTAGTGTTTTATGTGCTAGCGATGGGTGTAGAAATTCCAAGCTGCTCGAAGGAGCTGCTCTAAATTTCACTTGATGAAAGAAATGACAGTGAAGTAAGCATAATATTAAATGCTCTTATTCCTTAATGGAGGAATGGAACTTTCAGGTTATGGTCTAGGTTTGGAAGACTGATTGTGTTCAAAGAAGTGCTTCAGACAGGTAACATGTTGCTCACTTTGTTACTGTTTATGACTGTAGGAACTAAGAACCTAACTTTAGTCCAATTAGCTCATCTAGAATTTTCTTTTCGAAGCAGCACAGGTTCTTGTAATCCTTAAAAGTAACTTCAATCTAAATCTGAATGTTGGAACCCGCGGTCTATTTGCAACTCCTTGAACGAATTATATTTTTGTGGATGGTAATTACAATTGGGAACTTCTCTTTTTATTGATGGCTATTTAATTCATGCATAGAAAAGATTGTACATTGTCTTTACAGGAAGTGATTATTGTTTGTCCAATCCAAAGAGTCTCTCCATGAACTTGAGATTGAGAACCTGGGATTACTCTGGTAGGATTTCTACTTTTCCATTTTTTGGTAAAAGGGTAGAATTTCTACACAACACAATTGAGTGGCAATTAGTATTGGCAAAGCAAGTTGGTCACCGACAATAACTATTGGTCTACGGTCATGTTGACAACAATAGCCTGTCCATGTGGCTACGGGTCATTGGCACATGCAAGTATTTAGCAGACTGTTGAGTTAAAGGAGCAGTAGTTCGGCAGTTTGTCACCTAAGTTAATGCATTTTGTTGACTCTTGTCCTGCTCGCCTTTGTTTCCTGACTTTTTCTTTGCAGTTATTCTCTTCATAAGAAATTAAGGGATTGGTCTCTGCCGTCTGCCCACAAAATCGCCTAATGAGGCAGACCTTTAAAGGGAAGAAGAATAATACCACCGAGGTATTAAATTCTAAGCCTTTTCCTTTAAGTTAGTTGACTTTTCATACGCTTCGTAGACTAAATTTCTTTTGTATACGAGATATAAAAAATTATATTCATATTGTTTACCTTTTAACCCTATCAAGGTTTTAACAAGTAAATGGGGAGGTAACAGTGTCATCGAGTGAAAAGCCAAGGAAAAATGGAAAGAATAAATAGAAAAGAAAAAAAAAACTTATCATCATGAATTTAAATGGGGAGATAGCTAAGTCTAATTCTGAAAATAAATCATTTTACTAACTTGTCAGTTTGTCAAAGAAAAGAATTCATTGAAGGGGTTAGTCTTAAATCTTAAAGAAAGCATTCTGGTTCCTCAATCTTACACCTCCTGACAATCTGTTTTCCTAATTAGGAATGTAATAAATAGAAACCGATAAATTAGTTAAAACGTGAAATAGTTGGTTCATAATTACGTGGACGTAATGACTACTTTGAAAGTTTACTCACAACTCTCTGTCTTGTCCCGTTTCGTACAAGAATCACTCTTTTAAGATTAGGACTTTTTTTCTCGAAGAAGTATTAAGATCTTGACATTACATAATTAATTATTTCCACTTAGGCTTGAATATGTCATGGTGGCTTAATAAATCATAGCCAACGGCCACCTAAATTAGCCATCCATCTCCCACGTCAAGTCTAATTAAACCGTCCACCTAAATTACCTATATTTCATACCTGTATCGACCAAGACACGTTCATTTTATGGTTCTTGGAAATCATGACCACAAGAACCAGACACGCAAATTTCTTAACCCTTTAGTAAATACTTAATAAAGGAAGAGAATCTCTAGGGACTGACCAAGAGGAAGAAGCCCCTCATTTTATGATATACCAAACTTGTTACGATTAGGAAACTTTTAGTGTATGGTTGTGACTTTTATGCCTACCATGGAAGATTCACATTTATTTGGGTAGCAGATAGAGTCAGCTACTTATGAACCTACTTGAAGATGCCCTTTATCTATTATCGTTAGAAGATCAAAAGACCTAAAGTCAAATCTCAATCCTTTCTCGTAACGTGTGGGTTATGATTTATGAAGTTAGTGTCAATTACATTGTACTAAAAGAGAAGAGTAATTCTTAGCTTGATCTTTAAGGTCCCAACTAGTAATTATGATACAATTAAAATCACGACTAGTTTACTGTTGAATCTCTTCAACTACTTGCTAATTTTTACATAGTGAAATTGTATTAGCCATGCCCTTTTAACGTAAAGTTATATTATTTGGTTCAGGGTGAAGGAAAGGTGGGATCCAAATGTACACGTCTGCTGATAAATGGTGTAAGATGTACATTTGGTCCCCTCTTGATCCTCTATTTACTTGCTTTGTCTCTAAGAATTCAGTTGCGTACCAGGTTCACAAAAAACAGAGAGATAGGTCAACGGCTGTTGGATATAGGTCAATTTATGATGGCTTTGCCCACTTCATTTTTGCTCTCTGTTCTCATTAATTACTTGCTGTGAAAGTGAAACCGCTTAAAGCTAAATAGACAAAATAGTTTTAATTTCAGGATGGCATGAATAAAAGAGGAAAGAAAATTTATTAATGGAAAAAATATGTAAAAAATTTAATCAAAAAAAGGGAATTTCAGGAATCGCTTTGGAGTTGACTGGCAGAGTTGCAGACTGATGAGGCCATACGCTTTTTGCGTTCAGGTGCGATAGACTTGTTATATTGCAATTAAAGTATACAGACCACCACTACCATCACCTTCACCGCCACCAGTCATTTAACAAGCACACCTTTTTTTACCGTAATGCATTGATAGAGAAGGTCAAAACCTTGTGATAGACAAGCACGCCTTTTTTTTTACCGTAATGCATTGATAGAGAAGGTCAAAACCTTGTGATAGTTATCTTTTTGTTATAAATTTTCAGAGAAAAAAAAAAGGATAAGGGAGGGAGTTGTAAAAGAATTGAGTCCTATAAATGAAGCCCAATTAAAAATTCTTGGTAGGTTGCTCACCGAACCTTAACCAAATGCCCACATGATAAGTCCATTTTTCATTAAAGAAGACTCACTCAATTGTTCTATGAAGAAATCAGAATGGGATATATTAATAAATTTCTTTAAAAATTGTCTATGTTGTAAACACGACAGGCCAAAGTGATCCTTAAATGTCTTAAACACCAGTACGTGACCTCATCTTTTCTCTCTTTTCTTTCTCATGGCTTGTTTTGTTGTGTCTTAGTTCCTCAACTAATCTCTTTTAAGTCGTCTTCATTAAATGCTTGAATTTAAGACCCTCCTCCCTTTGCCTGCAAATTTAGGTCTACATGCAAGAAGTGAGAGGGAATAGAGAGAAGGAATACAAAGATTAAGTCTTTTGAGTTTTGAAAAAAGGTTATTGCTAATGGTGGTTTTGCTGGTAAAAGGAAAACGAGCAAGGGGAATCGCTGTTTTTAAGCCTTCAAGTGATCTCAACGACCTCTCAGGGCATTTATAGTGCTACCATCTCAATGTTAGAGAAAGAGAAAGACACAGAGATGGTCCAATTTCAAGAAAACAGTCTGGCCTTCATAATTGCTTCCATTACATTTCACCTATAAATCTCCTCTCTCATTATACTCCATTTTGTACTATCTCTTTGTTCTTCCCTTGTCTTTCTCTCCTTCCTCTCTAGTTTCTTCACATCACTCCCCTCTCTCTCTCTACACTTTTCTGTATCACTCTTTTTAACTTCTCCCATTTTGATGATCCTTCATTTTATTCTTTGGAGAAAAGGGCATCTGGGATTCTCTTAAAGATCGAAGCTTTTTGCACTTCAACTTCATTTTCGAGGTAAGTGAAGTTCATAGACTATCACCAAACCAAAACCCAAAGTGTTCCGTTTTTCTTTCTTGTTTTGTATACTTGTACACTGTGAGTATGGATATATCCACTGCTTTGTTGCTTCTAATGGCGGTTACGGCGTATCTACTGTGGTTCACTTTCATATCACGGTCGTTAAAGGGTCCACGTGTCTGGCCCTTGTTGGGCAGTCTTCCTGGGTTGATCGAGAACTGTGACCGCATGCACGACTGGATCAGTGACAATCTACGCGCCTGCGGCGGCACTTACCAAACATGCATCTGCGCTATCCCATTTCTGGCCAAGAAGCAAGGGCTCGTGACGGTCACGTGTGACCCGAGAAATCTTGAACATATCTTGAAGACCCGATTCGACAACTACCCCAAAGGGCCTACATGGCAAGGAGTGTTTCATGATCTTCTCGGTGAAGGCATCTTCAATTCCGATGGGGACACGTGGCTGTTCCAGCGTAAGACTGCCGCACTGGAATTCACCACCAGGACTCTTCGTCAAGCCATGGCTCGCTGGGTCAGCCGAGCTATTAAATTGAGATTCTGCCCGATTCTCGAATCCGCTCAGGCCAGAGCGGAGCCGGTTGATCTTCAGGACATGTTGCTTCGGCTCACTTTCGATAACATATGCGGCTTGGCCTTTGGTAAGGACCCTCAAACATGCGCTGTCGGGCTGCCGGAGAACAGCTTCGCTTCAGCTTTCGACAGAGCCACTGAAGCCTCACTTCAGAGGTTTATATTGCCTGAGGTCTTGTGGAAGGTTAAGAAGTGGCTCAGGCTAGGGATGGAAGTGAGCTTGAGCCGAAGCTTGAAGCAGCTTGACGACTACTTGACGGAGGTTATCAATGCAAGAAAACAAGAGCTAACGAACCTACAACAGAAAGATGGGAACCTACACGATGATCTGCTCTCTAGATTCATTAAGAAGGAGTCCTACTCAGACACATTCCTCCAACACGTGGCGCTCAACTTCATTCTCGCCGGACGCGACACGTCGTCGGTTGCTCTCAGTTGGTTCTTCTGGTTGATCATCCAAAACCCTTCAGTGGAAGACAAAATCTTGACCGAAATATGCACCGTTCTGATTGAGACACGCGGCGATGACGATCTGTCAAAATGGGTCGATGAGCCTCTGGTCTTTGAAGAGCTTGACCGTTTGATCTACCTCAAAGCAGCATTGTCAGAGACCCTGAGGCTCTACCCCTCTGTGCCTGAGGACTCCAAGCACGTGGTCGCCGACGACGTGTTGCCGGACGGCACCTTTGTTCCAGCGGGCTCGTCGGTGACGTATTCGATATATTCAACGGGTAGGATGAGAAGCACATGGGGTGACGATTGCATGGAGTATAGACCAGAGAGGTGGTTGTCCTCCGACGGCAAGAAGTTCATAATGCATGACTCTTGCAAGTTCGTGGCATTTAATGCAGGTCCAAGAGTTTGTTTAGGGAAGGATTTAGCGTACCTACAAATGAAGTCCGTGGCGGCATCGGTGATTTTACAGCACCGGCTTGCGCTGGTTCCGGGACACAAAGTGGAGCAGAAGATGTCATTGACATTGTTTATGAAATATGGACTTAGAGTTAACGTGTATAAAAGGGACCTGGAGGGTAGTGTGGAAAGAGTAAAGAAGGTTTTGCATTGCATGGGAAGTTAACGGAATATGTAACGGCGTGAAAGTGAAGAGATTATAGGAGGGTGGAAGTTGTTATTAAGGTCATGTTGTGTTATTTAAGGAAAGATGGGGACTGAGTCCTTGTGAAAATACAATATAAAGAGAAGGGAAGAGGGCAAAAAGAGAGTGGGCGTGGGTCATACAGTAAGTCCCTACTTTGTCTCACTCACAGGCTTTGAAGATAGAGCATTGTGACTTACACACGCCAAACCTAGGCATAGTTTTTCTTCATTTTTAACCTTTCATGATTCATATGAGAGGAATAAGAAAAGAAAAAAAAGAGAAAAAAAAAGAGTCGAGTATTTTAAACCCACTCTACTTTCAAAAGTTTTCATAGATTTTTTTTTTCTATTTTGATTTGTTTCTATTGGTTGTAAGAGGAAATAAAGTTTAATAATTGAAGTGTAAGTCCTATATTTATATTCTAAAATTTAGTGGTTATGTTCTTTTTTGTTCTGCTACAGAGGAGCAGTGGTAATAATATGTACTATTGAGTTTCTCTAAATTTTGTTAGACTTGCCTTAGAGTTGTTATTTATTATTATCATAACTCTTTCTAAACCTCCACAAAATAAAGAATCTTACGGGTTATGGACAGTTGAGTTTTTATTTGTTATTGTTGGTAAATGAAATCACTTGTGTCTTTTGTGCTGTTCTAATTATGTTACAGTCCATCCAGAGTTGAAACAGCACAAATAATCCTACATAAATATGTGGATAAGATGGACTATAACAAAGTTGAAACAGCACAAATAGCACAGGTCATCATGTCCCCGTGTTGGTTACAGGAATAGTACTACCAGGTGATTGAGAGTTTCTGAACTTTCAATTCGTGCTTGTGTGAAACTGAAACCACAGAGAAATTGCACCTGAAGAGAAAATTTTGTAGAGGGGAAGAGCAAATTTTGTAAAGTAATTCTGCACAAACGATGTTGAGTGGCGTACCAAAAAGGAATGCTAAAATGGAAAATGTGTACTGCTCGGGACAAATATCCCGCCAACCGTTACCAAATCTATGTCACCGCTTCAGTGATTATGACACCTTCAATACGCATTTCTTTTTCTTTTTCAAATTCCTTTTTTATTTGACAGTATAGTAAGTAAATCTCTTAATAAATACAAGAATGCTTTAATTATATATTTTAGTAATTTATTTTATGAATTAATAATTAAAATTTAGATAAGATTATTTAGGAAATTTAACGTAACTCTGATCAATCATCTATTTAAATAAGTGAATTGTAACCTTTTTTGTCGATGCCTTGAATTTATGGTATTTGAAATAATACACATTTACCGCAACTCAAATATGCTTTATCAACCACGTCGACTGATATTTTGCCAAGGCAATTCTTGTTAATAATGTCAAATATGGTGGGTGATATAAAGTTTAAATTGCCGTAACAATAAAACTCCGTATTATTAAATCTTTCCAAACTTTACATTTAGCGAAATTTTCATCAGATGTTATTGTTATTATATATAAGTTTATTGTTGTTGTATATAAGTTTACGTTCTATAACACCAACTTAATAAAAATCCTACTAATACTCAAAATCTGAAAAAATCAGTATCATGCAATCTTACCTTGTTAAGTTTCTACAAATTCAAATTGCATTAATAATAAATAATAGTTAGACCTTTCAAGATTTTAAGTCTAAATTTAAATTTAAATTTAATTTAATATTCGATTAAATAAAAATTTATCTATTTATTTTAATTAAACGCGTACCAATTACCTATAGATTTAAGTGAAAAGATTAGGTTTAACTTTAAATTCTTTTACCAAATTTTAAAGTCTTGTCATTTAAAAATTATCCTTCAACATTATTAGAATTTTGACTTTTTATGTAACAAGAATAAATATTTATTTATATTAAAGAGTTTATAACTAAATTTTAATATATTGAAAATTGATTTATGAAATAATGATAACATCTAATATATAAATGTGAAAATGTTAAGAATTCTCGAAAAAGGAAAAAGAATTAAAATATTTATCCATAACTTTTGCCAATGTCTATACTTTCAAGTCTTTCATTACCTACATTTCTACCAAGGCCGACTGCTCAATGCTTTGTAGGTGTACAATCAAGTCAGCTTGTTTTGCTAGAATTTAGCAACCATGAAGTTGCCATGGAATTAAGACTTATTGTAGGGTGATGAAAAGTAGGGTTGATAATGGATCAACCCTAACCCGACCGAGGCCCAGTTGGCGGCTTGAAGTCAGTCAATTCAGGTTGGGTCTAGGCCAATTTGTCAATCTCTAATTAAAAATCTGACAAGAGTATATATTGAGAGTTGTAGGAGTGCAAAAAGCTCACTTACATGAGAAGCAGGAAACTTGTAGATATAAATTAGGACATTATCTACTTGATTACTAAGATGTAAGAATGGGACATTACCTGACTTAAAAATCTTTGTAGCCAGAGTTAAATCATTTCAGGGATAGGGGTAAGTAAGTACCTAAAAGGTGGCAAGAAATCTGAGCTTTTTCTGTACTCAGTTGTTCACCATGCATATGTCTCTATTCCCACACTGTTCGCCATGACTTAATCACTTCGACCTCTTTGAATTTTTCACTTCCACGTCTTTGAATTTTTCTATTTGGAACCTTTTTCTTGTAGGTTTTGGCCACTATCCTCTCTTACAGAACTTTCAGTCAAGAACTTTCTCACCTGTTGAGAAGATGTTCCAGACCAATGTGCCAATGATGTAGAGTACAACAGCCACCTTAAACACATCATCCCAAGAACCTAAAAGAACAGACTCGAAACAAGTGAGTGAAGTAGCAAGATCCCAGGAAAAAGTAAAACAAGCCATCTACTGGCTTACCTTTTTGGAGTATATAGCCAGTTGCAGCAGTACCAAATACACCAGCGAGCACTCCAGCTGTATTTGAAAGTCCTAGCAGTACACCCTGGCATTGGATAATCTCTTAATTTTCACCAAGATCTTGAAGTAGTTTTACAGTGAATGCTTTTAGGATACTTTATCAAATAAATTGATGGGTCATCGAATGTCAAGCGACGACAATAACAGTAGAATCCATAATCTTTATTCATTGGATATGTACTTAAATCATAATTTGCACAATACAGAGAGCAACAACTCACAGCATAACGTGGGCCGATATCTTGGTGGTTGGAATAGAGCCCAGACTGAGAGAATGCATCTGATCCCTGTTCTCAACCACGCATACCAGAGGTAAATTGAGTCACACCGTTAATGAGTAGACTCATTTTTGTTTCACATCAACACTAGTTTGATGGAATCACACAATTTAGGTAAAGCAAATTATTCAAGTAAAGTTATCCCTAAACATATTGACATCCAGGAATTTTTGTTGTTGAAGTGAGTGATCTGAGCATTTCTGTTATAGCTTGAAAAGGAAATTTTGAAGATAAATGTCAACGTGTGGAAGAAATTATACAAGAATTAGTATAGGGAAAGGAAAATAACAAGTAATTTATGCTCTGAAATTGATAATAAATTCAAACCAACCTGACTGCAAGCCATGCACAGTACGGCCATAGCAGGAGTTGTAACACGGCCCAATTGTGTAAGAAAGAAGGCTGGGCCTAAAAACCCAATTGATTGCATTATCTACAAGGCAAGAAGTTGGATGAATTATTAGCAAGGTTAACGACAATAAAAAGGCAATAAAAGAGGACTCAGCAAATAAATCCTTGCCTTTCTAACTGCTGTAATGGAAAAACCTTTGCTCACAAGTGTGTCTGCAATCCAGCCTCCTATGTTTGCAAAAACAGCCATGGTCAACCACGGCAAGACACACAATAGCCCAGATTCAGTGAGGTTAAACTTCAACACCTGAGGAAACAATCATGAAGATAAAGGAAAAACAACTTAATCTGTAGATTGGGAGAAAATCTAGTAATAACCAATTAGAATGAAAATGGTGAAATTTTCAAGCTTAAGCTTAGTTGAGGTGAAGGGAAGAAGAAGTTAAGATGTTTCGTATTTCCAATGATTCAGATGAGAAACATTTAATAGAAAATGTTTGATAGGTGCAATCTAATACGTAAAGCTTTCGTAGGAAAGAAATAACACCAACCGATAAAAGAAATAACAGAGGACAGATGGACTAGTCTCTGACATGGAGCTGATATTTATAGAAAAACTATCTACAAGTTCTAATGACTTCTAGGAAAAGACATTTTAATATTTGAGTCATATGATGCAAGGTGAAAAAATGAAGATACATAGCCGATATTTATAGAAAAATTATCTACAAGTTCTAATGACTTCCAGGAAAAGACATTTTAATATTTGAATCATATGATGCAAGGTGAAAAAATGAAGATATATTACCATATTACAAGCATCCAATCGATCTAAGATTATTTTGTCAATTGCCATAGGGGTAATCAAACAAGTCTAGAGTTCCCAATTTGTATAATCACACATCAGTTGCCAGCAAGGCAACAACATCAGACTGACTATGGTGCCAATACTAAAATAGAAGAAAGTAGATCTTGCAAGAAAACAGAAATAAAACAGTAACAGTAGATTAGCAAATAACCTGGCTGTAGTAGGTAGGCATCCACGTCAAAAGAATAAAGGTTCCCCAATTATGGCAGAAGTGAGAGATGATGAGAGCCCAAACAGGTGCTTTTGATAATATTAACTTCCAAGGTATGACTGAAACAGGTTCTTTTGACACGTTGCCCCCCAAGATAAGCTTCTTTTCCTGAGAACTAAGTTCGGGGTCTTCCTTTGGTGAGCTATGTGCCTGAAGCAAACCAACCAAAGATGCAAAAACAGATTTTTGAGTCTCTGTCATGACTCATAAATATATCCATTTTTCACCAACATTATGTCCAATATTGTGCATTCTCTTATCAAGCTATTGCAGTTATGATTTTGGTCCAGCAGAAAACACCTTGCATTGGTTCTCAATATTATCAACATGCAAGTTCAGCTTCTTTTTTTTTTTTTGCGCCAAGAACATGAAAAAACAGCTACGACTTATTGGCATGAAAATACAGCCATGATGCAAGATCAAGTTACCTTTCTTAGCCATAGTGCAAACCAAATACTTCCAAGGGATCCAAACGAGTAGAATACAGATGGCCATCCAAATTTCTGGATTAGTATGGGGGAAACAGCTAATCCAGTGACAGAACCAAGATACATCCCACTATAAACAAAGGCAAGTGATCTGCTTCTCTCCGACACAGGAATCCACTTGGAAAGAATATTATTCATGGCAGGCATCGCAACACCCTGCATGCAAATTGGTCACTGTGGGCAATGAGAATCCTCAATTTACTTTCCATGAAAATTTAAAATATTATGGGTTATGAGTGCAGTAGTAGGTTACTCCATTAGAACATAGATTTAAGTCCCTAGATCCACCTCAAAATTCAAAAAGTAAGACAAGAAACACTACAGAAGAATCACAAGACTCGAGAGATTTTACTCAACAAAACAAGCACTGAGACAAGCAATTTCATATTTCAAAAATGAAGATTCTAGTCTCGTTTCATAGCTCTGTTATCATTAATGACATTGAAAACTAGTTCATGTTAGGTTCATTTCTGCTTCCATAACGTTCATATGTCTTTTCTAGTATGAAACATTATCGTAAAATATGAAATATCCAAAAGTAAACCGCATATCAAAAGTAGAAGCGTATAAGAAGAGACAACCTCGCCAATCCCCATAAAGGCACGCATCATAAGCAAGAAAGGAAGTCCAATCCTTGCTGCAATAGGCGTCAAAACAGTAGCAACTGACCACCACACAACTCCAAAACCCAGCACCAGTTTTCCACCAAGTTTATCTGCCCAGATGCCCCCAAGAATCTAGAGACCAGTAAAAACAAATTACAGTTGAACATTAAGCAACAAAGTTTCTAGCTCTTGAGATGCAAAAGAAATATTTCTTTAAATAAGTTTCGTGTTACTGAATATCTAAGATCATGAAATCTAAGATCATACCTGAGTCAGTAGATAGCCCCAGAAAAATGATGATTGAATTAAACCAACAGTTGCACTGTTCCAGTTGAACTCTTTAGACATCGGAAGTACTGCAATGCTCATATTAACCTGCAACAAAAAGATTGAAACTAGCACATGATTAAGCTAATGAAAACTCGTGATAACAGCAAACCATTGACATGTATGATTCTTAATCGAAA
Source organism: Erythroxylum gracilipes (assembly GCA_026413385.1). Lineage (NCBI taxonomy): Eukaryota > Viridiplantae > Streptophyta > Magnoliopsida > Malpighiales > Erythroxylaceae > Erythroxylum > Erythroxylum gracilipes. The sequence continues at coordinate 22,835,787 of JANZLC010000009.1, forward strand.
CAATCAATTTTGTAAGTTTGTCTTAGGAATTCAGATGTAGAATTGAAATTGCTAATTCCTCACCCAATTTCACGTGACAAGAACAACAGAATTGACAGCGTTCATACAATCCATGGAAATTAGACATAGTGATTGCAAATCCAAACTTAAAAATTTCACCAAACTATTATAATTTGTATGCAACAAAATCCAACCTTATATGAGCAACATTTCAATTGAACATCCAAACCACAACACTTGAGTGAAGAAAAGGAAAAAAGAGAACTTCAAAAATAACTCACACGGTCCATGTTGCACAACAAAAACGCAGTAAAACAGAGCAGCACAATGACCCATCGTTTTGGAAACTGTTCCAACCAAGCAGACGCTTCCTGGGCATTTCCCTCCACAAAAACCACCTCACTTGATCCATCCACCGACTTCACCGACTCCACACCGCCATCAGTTATCTCATATTCCTCCGACTTGTAGTACGCACGACTTCGCTTCAACTTCGCACAATCTAAATTACAGAATTGCGCTTTTCTGGTGAGATCTGAAGAAACAAAGCAACCGCATCTTCTTCTCCGAGGATAAGCTGCTGCTGCTGCTTTCGAGAGCTTCATGGATTTATAATCTGAATTACCACCAAATGCTTGAACAAACGCAGAATATGACAATCCTCCTGAACTGAAACCGTTAACTGCCCGTCTCTGTAACTTCTCATACAACACACTCACACTCCCTTGCACATACCGTACAGTATAAATGCTTCTCCGATGTGAAAAATCTTCTTCTCTTTTTTCAACTTTACCCGCAACCAAACACTCTCTTAGTCTCAAACCGTAAACAATCCAACTCTTTTCAAGAGCAACAAAATTCACATGCAGAGAACTTCAAAACAAAAAAAGAAAAAGAAGAGTAAAAGCCATACCTGAGCCGACGAAAGAACCGAAGTTCCGGTTAGAAAGTAAACCGCCGATGGCCATTGTTTAACAGTAAGCTGAAGCAGACGCAAACTACTCTCTCCCTACCTCCACAGCATTTCAACTTACCGATGTACCCAAAAACAGACTGAAACGACGCCGTTTCTTAGCCAATCTTCTGGTCTCAGACGACCGGGCTGGATAAAGTGGAGAAGAGAATGATTTTTCTTTTGTTATTTTTCAAAAACGGAAAAAATATCCAAGTGATGTTAGCGTTTGAAACGTGGCACTATCCTCTTCCCCAAACCGGTGGGCTGCCAGTAGAGTTGGACAAAATGATCGAAATACCCTTCCATCCTATGAGAACATACGGTGGTTGATCTGGTAAATATAAGTGATCTTGTGGGTAATTTTAACCGTTACTCCCGAGGAGCATCTCCCTTGGATCACCGGCGAAAGAGTCCGAGGAATGGATAAAGCAATTTTTTAATTTCCTATGATAAAGAATTATATATTAAATGCTACAAAAAATATATATGACGTGGGATATTTCTACCGCACGCACGTAATGCAAAGCCAAACCTAAACCACGCGCGCGAGTCTCACCGTTAGTTTTTTTAATTACTTTTTATTAAGAAAATTAACGAATTAAAGCCCATTTAGTAAACTCAAGTCTCAATTTGAGTTATTTATATCAAAAACTTTTAAATTTAATAATCATAATAAACTAATTTACATTTATTTTAAAACTTTAAAACTTATAATTTTTAAAAATTAACTAAAGAGTTCAAATTTAATTAAATTTAACTCGATTAATCAAATATGACTTAATTTATTATAATTTTTAAATATCATTTTAAAAATAGAGATCTGAGAAAGTCTGATAGTACACAACTTAATCCCTACTTAATAGAGAGACTATTTTTCATTAAACTCGAACTCAAGTCATCGTCATCATTATACCCTGAAGTCCCGCAGTGAAGTGAGGTCTGAGGAGCCTGATGGTACGCAGCCTTACTCCTATATTGTAAAGAGGTTGTTTACAATAGACCCACATGCATATGTGATAGGATAATAGTGATGCAGGTTAAAGAAGTAAATACATAAAAACTGGCAGTATATATATATACACTTGATGGTGACCATAATAGACCCCACCACAGAATTAATACAGTAAGAATGATATATAATGAGTATAATAATTAATAAAGAAAATACTAAAATAAAAATAAAAAATGAAAATGAAAATAATAATAGTATATAAAGATTGCAGAATTAAGAAACGTCAGGTCACTAACGGGACTCACAGCAAAGTTTTTATCAGACTTGTCAGGATGCTCGATGCAGCAAAGTTGTTAGCAAATGCCAGAGGGTTTACGTGTCGCATCATCGTCTGCACCCCTCCACCGCTATCTTGAAACACAGGAAACTTATGCTCCGTTGCCAGCGACAACGATAATAACTTTAGAGCTCTGAACGTCGACATTCACTATACGTAAAGTACACAACTCAAAAAGGTAATATCTTATTAGAAGCCAAAAAGATATATGGCAAGCCACTTGCCTCTTTTCCGTAATCAAATATCCAAATTAAATTAAATTCAAACTCCAAAATAGATTTAAAAAATTTAAATTTAAATATTTAAAAACTTGACCTGACCGATCAATTGTGAACCTAAAAAGGCTTGATCTGACTGGATCTATTATGAACCTACATGTCATACATTAACACCAGCACAAACAAAAACAGCAGGCTAACTTATAAGCAAGATTACTACAAAATAATAACTACAAATTCTAAGCAAAATTCATACATAAATAACAACTATGAATTCTCTTGTTGGAAAAAAATTAAAATTAAGGATAATTTTTGCACTCAAAGTAACTGAAAGAGATTCATAATGATTCAGTCAATTCACAATTGCAGAAGTGATATTGAACACCATGTGAAAATTCTTTAATGGGTTGTTGAAAAAACTCTCTACTGGAACTATAACACAGAAGCTTGAACGAAAGTTCTTGTTTTATTGAAAGCAATCTACTGGCTTGTATAAGCCATTACAAAAGGGATAAACTCAAAAATAACAACCCACGTTAATAATCCTAGAACGTGGTAATAGACTAAGAGGAATCATTCAAATACCTAACAACTAGTTCCTAATAAATAGGACTTATT
>JANZLC010000009.1:22920646-22933767 GCA_026413385.1 Erythroxylum gracilipes
ATATAATATATCAATATGGACTATTTTGTAATTTTTAAAAATTTTAGGGACTATTTTATAAATTTAAAAAATTTCCCGAAACGGTACCCGATACAGATCGGTACCGATACCGTTCCGTTCCAGAGCTTAATCCGATACCGACTCCGGTACGGTATTCATAACATTGCTTTTTCGTTCTAATTTTATCCTAATAAAGAGTTCTTGTATAGTTTATATAAAAATTGGAATAAGTTTAAACAAATTTATATACAGTTAAAAATATCATATCTTAATTCAAAATCTAAAGATAATATGTAATAAATTATATTTTTATATATTATAACTCACTTTTTATATATTTCACTTCTGAATTTTCAACAAGAAAAATTTCACTTGTAATCCAACTGATATTAGAAACAAAATAATAAAGTTTTTCCTCCTTAAAGAGCTAAGAACGCCCAGGTCTTGTTTGGGCGTTTTGGAAGAATCAGTTAAAATTTGATTCGTTTTAAAATCAAGAGTGAATCATATTGAGCAGATTTGCATATAATCCAGTTCTATCTGCTTATTCCCAATTATACCTTAACGACGTTAATTGATGTATGACTCTTCGGCCTGATATGTGATCATTTATCTCCATATTGAAGAAAGTTTATCGTCATAATCTTTTATTGCTTTTCTTGGTGTACCCAACTCATAAGTTTTCATTTTCTTTATTTGGGGTTTAAATGTATAGGATTCCCTTTCCGGACACTGAGCAACCCAAAGAGCAGAGCATCGGATGCTTGAACAGATTGGTTGGACTTTGAAGAGTTAGAAGAGCCGAAATTCCAATATTTTCGAGAAAATCAGCCCACCTAATTCGCTAAGGTCAGATAAGTTGCACCGATAAGGCTTTATACAGTATATTTGATAAAAACTCGCTAGCTTTTTTTTACTGCGTCATTAGCTTAAAAAGCAAATAATCACAGGAAGCCTCTTAGGGGTGGACAAATTGTTAGTCCATTGCGGATAGGAGACGGGTTTATCAAAATAATTTAGTTAAAATATGTAATTTATATGTTATTGTTACATATATAATAATTTATTTAAGATTTATTTTTTAAATATAAAAATTATTTGATGTATATACTTTAAATTTTAAATATCTTAAAATACATAAATTTTAAATTAAATTTTAGATAATTTAAAATATATTAATTTATAAATAAATTTTTACTTAGACAATGTTATTTTATCGAAATAATAATTTAATAAGAGATGAAAATAAAATTAATTTATCTTAAATTTAATTATTATCAATAATAAAAATATAACCATTCACGTTAACAAATAAATAGATTTTCGTTTTTGTTTAATTAAAATGGAAACTAAAAATAAAAAACTATAACATAAAAGCACGCATAAAACTAAAAGGAACCCCTTAATATACATTTAAAAGAAAACAATTAAAAAATAAAATATATAGTCTTATAGGTACTGCCCACCTTTTGGATGAGCATCTCATATCTGCCTTAAACAAAAATATTAGCAAATCACTTGTTTATTCATTAAACTACCACGAGCCGTAGCACTCCTAACAAATTGGTTCACCTGCATTACATCATTTGTTGAGACCTTGCATTAGAACCAAAGCCTAGGGACCATGCATTAACATATAGATGCTACACCAGTCGTTTTGCTTTTGTACTGTAATGACCTAACCCGAAAATTTAATCCCAACAAACTTAGTTATTAAAATCATATCGAATCTAGCTGAAGACAAATAGTAGTGGTTAGAGTAGACTGCAATTAACGTACGTGATTACACGGTGAAGTTTGGCATCCAATCAAACCTATAAACAGCCACGTGTTAACTTATGTCTCTTCCCAATCTATTATATTAGTATTTATAGTTGAGTTAGTTGGTAACGTTTAAAGTCAATGATTCGGTTTGTTTAGCTTAAAGAGAAAACTTAATAATTAGCCTCATTTATTACATGCATTCTAATATATGCATACTTTAAAAGCTGCTTTAAAAGTCTTACAAGCCAATTATTTAGAACTATCTTTTAAAATTAAGTAGGAATTATAAATTAAATAATATTTAATCTTCTATAGATTTTCAATTTAGTATTAAACATTTTAAAATTTTCAATTTAATAACTAATCTTTTAAAATTTATATAAATTAAGTCAAAATGTTATTTTTACTAAAATAACATATATCCATTTATTAGTCATATCAATAAAAAATTATATTTAACGTGATTTGTATTAATCTCCAAAAGTTAGTATCTAAGTTAAAAAAATTTACACAAATGTAAAAAAACTCAAAAGATATATTTTAATTAAATCATTCACACCTTAGAGTTAAATAATTTATTTATTGAATTTTTTATTTTTATTGTATTTGTCATAAAATTTAAATATCTCTAAGATTTAAATATGAGTGGATTTGATAACATTCCTAATTATACTTTACATAAGTAAAAGAAAATTTTTATTAAGTAAATAAATAATAAGACATTCATTATGTTCCTTTTTTAATTAAATCAATTAGCGTAGTTATAAATATTACTTTACAGGAATTAAAATAATTCATATTTTAGAGTTAGACTATCTATATATTGAATTTTCCCCTTTTTATTATATTTTTTCATAAAATATTCTACATACCTCTAAGATTTAAATACGTGTTTGATAAAATCCTCAACTACAGTCCAGTTTATGTAAATAAAAAATATTAAGTAAATGAATAATAATACAGTCATTGTCTTTATTTTTAATAAAATCAATTAGAGTGTTTATAAATATTATTTTACAAGAATTCTAATATAATCTATATATTGAAAATTTGTTTTCCATTTTATGATATTTTCCATAAATTTTTTTACGTATCTCTAAACTTTAAATACCTGTAGACTCTTAACTACAATTGGCCTTTTGTAAATAAAAGAAAAATTATATTAAGTAAATGAATATTATTATTCATTATCTTTTTTATAAAATCAATTAGAGTTTTTATAAATATTATTTTACAGGAATTAAAATCATTCGTATTTTATAATTAGATTATATATATATATATTGATTTTTTTGTTTTCTATTTTTATTATATTTTTGTCATTAAATATTTTACATATCTTTAAGATTTAAATACGTGTGGAGTTTGATAAAATCTCTAGTTACACTTTACTTTACATAAGTAAAAGAATTTTTTTAAAAAAGTGAATGAATAATAATACAGTCATTATCTTTCTATTTTTCAAAAACCAATTAGATTGCTTATAAATATTATTTGATAGGAATTACAAATAAAGAGTTTATTTAACTGAAAGGCCTCGCTTGTCTATATATATATATATATATATATATATTAAAAATGAAACTCAATCATGGAGTCCTTTTAATAATACCAACGTATGTCTTCGAGGTGAAGCTCAAGCAAGCCAAAGGCTGCTTAAAATCATGCTGCATGCAAAAGGAAGATAGCCACAATTCAACTAACCTTTCTCTATCAGTCTACTTCTGCTCTGGGACTGCAATTTTTGTTCAACTGTAGGTTCAAATCAATAGAACTAATTAATGGAGTGAGCCACACATTAAGTCTTATTTCCACTAACCAACCTAGCTTTGTCTCACCTTGTATCGGTTTCACTCGATGATGCTGCACAACCAAACCATAAATTTGGTATTGGATTTTGATGCTAGTGGTCCCCCTTCAGGAACTTAATGAACCCTTTTATCACTTCAAGACAAATTAAGCAATATTGATATTATTATAAGAAAAAAATTAAAATAATATTATCAATGGATATGGTTAAATTCTTTGGTCAAATTTTAAATTGAATTTTTCAATTTGAATATATTTGAATTTTGATTACTTTAAATATTTACTAATTAAATCATATGTTTTTTCTAATCTTTCAATAAAAAGATTTATTATCTTCATAAAAATTAAGAAGTAGAATTAACAATTTTTTTAATTCATCCCTAAAATTAAATACCTCGTTCAAGAATTTATTTTTGATATAATTCAATTAATGAAAAATTAACAATTTTTTTTAATTCATTCCTAAAATTAAGTACCTCGTTCAAGAATTTATTTTTGATATAATTCAATTAACGAAGTTAAGTTTTCAAAACTATAATGAACTTTTTGAAATCGCAAAAAAGGTGTGATGTTGTTGTTAGGAGGATACCCAAATACGGCTATTTGTTTGCATCAACACAGTAACAAGGGTAGATTGGTAAAAAGGAAGAAAAAGTGGGGTCCAGAGATTTAATGTGTTTGGGGGCTCAATTGGACTTCAACGAGGCCCAACTGTTCCTCACATGGTAGTATCTTCCTACGTGTCCCCTCGTCCACAGTCCTTGTCGTTTCATATAATAGATTTTAAAATTTTTAAAAACTTTTTTAGTGATTAAAAGATCAAATCCGATTAAAAAACTTTAAATTAGTTAATTTTTTAATTCAATTTATTTTAATAATTTTTATTACTAAGAACTAATTTATTTATTTATATCATTAGACTTATTTTTGTAAATTAATTAATTTTTATAAAATAATTTAATTATTTTTTTTCTTTTTATAGTTAAATTTTATTTTTAATAAATAAGACATTTTTAAACTATATTTCAAATAATTTAATTATATTCAATATTTAACTGATTTATAATACTTTAATACTAATTAAATTTTAAAACTTTAATTTTTTTGATTTTATTGGTTTAATTATCAATTCGATCTTTAAAATATTATTTTTTAAATAAATCAGCATTCCTTAATCTTATTAAGTAATAAATTGGATGGATAAGAGGAAGGCAGTATAAGTGAAAAAACTAATAAATAATTGTAGACTTATTATAGGCAATTGAATAAATGTTAAAAATTTTAAGTTTTAAATTTAAATTTAAAATTTAAAATTTAATTTAAAATAGTATTATTTCAACATTTTTTTTAGCGTTCAAAAGATTTAAATTCGAACAAAAGTCATAATTACCAAATGCGCTTTTAAGTCAAAGCCAAGTTATAATAATTTCAGTCTAACCTAATTTCCCTCCATTTCTTCCTCTCCCTATTTATCATTTTAAAACTTCTTCAGTTCCACGCATGTGGACAAGTATCATTATCTTAAAGGTTCGAAAGTTTGAAATTACTACTATTCAAAGGTCATACCCATCATGAATAGAATCTCTACACAAAGAATCCATAAAAACAAACTAATCTCTTTGTTTGCTTTCTTGTTTGTTTCGTATGATATTTTTCTATCATGTTATAATCGTGTTTTTTTGTCATCTTTTACGAGTATATCCTTTCCAATTTGTCTCTATCGCTTCTTATTATAAGATTTAATAATATTTTAAAAATTAAATCAAAAATTAAATTGATAAGATAAAAGGTTTAAAATTTAAGGATTTAATTAATATTAGGTAGTTATAAAATTTATGTAAAGATTAAATAAAATTAAAAAATTTCAAATAAAATTAAAATAATAACTTTTTTTGTATATTGCATAAGTTGAAGTTTAATTGAAGAAGAAGGCTGTTAAATGAATATTAACTAACTTATTTTAGTTTATAAAAATATATTAATATATAAAAATTGGTTGATTAATTAATAAACTACTTTATTTTTAATAATAAGAAATTATTAAGATAAACTGAATTGAAAAATTAATTGGTTTAAGTTTTTATGATTCAATTAGTATTTTTAAAATTTATTAACAAAAAATACTTAATTTTCTAAAAATTAAATTATATATTATTCTATATGTCATATATATTTTTAATTAACGGGTTTAATATTTTTGTGATTAAATTAGTATTTTAAAATTTTTAAAAATTATGTTACCAAAAATGAAAATATACTTAATTTTTTAAATATCAATTTTTATATTCGTATATATGTCATATATATGTTATTAATTAATTATTTAATATAATTCTTTATTTAATATTTGGGGAATTTATCTGAATCATAAAACTTTGAAGTTTAAATAAGTAACAAAAAATTTGATTATTTTATTCAACACGCGTATACGTCTGACGTACGCTTCCTTGTCTCTCTCTCACTCTTTTGAAGGTGATAAAAAGTGTAGAGAACCACTTTTCTGTGTTTTGATCTGTTATGAAGTGGGCTGAGAGAGAAAGACCTGAAAAGGGTTTTGTTTCTAGAGCGAGAGAGAGATAGAGAGTGGGTTAGGTTAGGCATAGGAGTGGTTTGATTGACGATGGTTGAACGTGGAATGGCAGAAAGTGAAATAGAGGCGAACGGGGGCAGAGCCTTCCTTGAACATAAAGCTCTCTTTTTCAACTTGTGGATGGACCCATCAATGCAAATCCCAAAACCCAACTATCACGTATTGTTCTTCTCCTTTATCTGATACCATTGTCTATCTGCCAACAAAATCGTTGTAAAGCTTCCAACTTTCACCTCAACACTCGTCATTCTTTCTCTTCCTCCATTTTTTCTGGTTATTTTATACCTGCCCATTATCAGAAAACAAGTGATCCTTTAAAAGGAAAAATTGGGTCGGCGCCTGATAGATTGGCATTCTGGTGCTTTCTTCTGACTCTCCATTTCTTTCTTTCTTTCTTGGTTGTCAAAAGATGTGCACCAGAAAAGTCCTGTTTTTCGCCCTCCATGCTTAGAATTTAGAAAGCGAAAATTTCACCCCCTTTTTTTTAATCTGCACGCAAAGTTTGTGTCAGAAAGGTCTTTCTTTTTTGGTGAATTTGAATCTATTGGGTTCTCTGACTCCTTTCTCCCTATCTATCTTCCTGGTGGCAGGCTTGGCATTTCCCTAGAAATCTGCTGGTCTTTTTGGATGCTATGCTTTCGATATTTGGAGAAAAATATTGATTTTGGGTGAAGTTTTTACTCGTGTGTCTGAATCAAGTTTCTAACTTCGTGCTTCAACGAACTTTGTGTGAGATATTGATATAGAACTTCCCATTAACGGTGTGAAGAGGGAAATTTTCCTTCTGGATTAAATAATTACGTACTTTTGGTTCATTTGTTCGGATATCGGTTTTTGTTTTATGCTGAATTCCTACCAAGTTTCTGATATACGCCTTCCATGAAGTTTATTGTTTTGAGGATTGAGAGTTGAAAGCGAAGTCTTTCCGTTGTGAGACATAAATGTCATCGTTCTTGTCGTTTAAGGGTTTCTGGTGAGGAATTTCTGCCGTTAACCAAGGCTTCTGGAGGGATAAAGGACAGTTTGATGGCTTGCCCACTAAAAGAAGTTTAATTTAGGCACCCACGAAGGTGACAGCTTGAGTTGTTTCGAACAGAATATTTTGTCTTTGTTTGAAGTTTCAACAGTTTGTGCACTGCCGTTTCTTCGGATCCTAGACTTTGTCTAATACGAGGTATTTAAACTATGCGCGGCACGTATTTTATCCTTACAGTTCATATACACGTATGCCTTGTTCCTTAAGTTCTGGAGGCACACTATAGTACCTCATTAAACTGATCTTCCATTTGGATGATTGTTTTTGGTTATGCATGAGTTGGTAAGGAATTCTCATCTTGTGAAATCGTTCTTGGACCGGGGTGTTCTGGATTCGGGATAATCGGGGACTTAAAATCTGGGTTTTGATCAGGATCAGCTGATCTTGTCTCAGTGCTTCTGTGCATTGGTAGGATTTCAGAAATTGTTCATTTTGAGTGGTGATTCCGTACCTCTCACCCTGTGTTTTTGTTTGAGAAATGAGTCAGATCAATCTGAATGCTGAAGTGAGAATCTTTTGATGACGTCTCTCGTTTTCTGAACTCTTTTTCCTTTTCTTTTGTCCCGATTTTCGTTGCTGACTGTTTACTGGTTCATCTGTTTGGATGCTGATGAGCTTAGGGATATATGCTAAGAGATCACATGTACCTATGTTCGTATATTCATATGCTACTGTTGTTTCAAGTTTGTTCGTCTATACCATTTACAGTTCAGAATTGGTTTAATCCTTTTTCTGATATAACTTTCGTTTTTCCACACGTTTTTCTTGTTTTTACCGAGCAGATGGGAAGAAAAAGTGGATAAGAAAACCTTAACACAGTCAAAGGACTTTCAGTTTAAAATGGCAAAAAAGTCCCACAAGCCAACTGTCCACTACGGAAGAGACCAGTCAAGCTGTATGTGGGGATTCATTAACATGTTTGACTTCCGCCATAATCGATCAACCCAAAAGCTCCTCACAGATAAGAGGCCTGGACACGGACATGCTGTTGGTAAGGAGTTAGAAAACCTTTGAAGAAAAAGATTATTCTATTGATATAAGAATCTATTTGGCATGGAACACAGTTTCTTTGCTAATGTATAAACTGAATCAACTCAATTTACTAATTGAAATTGAGAAGTATTTCAGTCTGGACTCTTTTAAATCAACTAAGGAATGGTTTTGGTACATGCAAAGAACTCAATCTGTTTGTACCTTTTCACACAATATTCTTTTCTTCAGAAACTTTTTAATACAATATTGTCCACTTCTAAAATTTGTGTTTCGGTGGCTCTAAGTTCACAAAGTTTGAGAAGCTTAACATCTTTGGTGATCATCTTTTTTATTGCAGGTGTTGAAAGTTGTAAGAATAAAAACGAAACGATGACCGATCCGAAGACAAGTTGTCCTGGAACCCCTGTAAGTGCTGTCAACTTATACCTTCAAAACTTCATTGCTGTAGGTTATTTGTAATAAAATTTCTCAGGAGGAAGGGGTTTAATTAATTGGGTCTACCCAGTTTTTTACCCAGTTTTTTTCCGGGGGAAGGGACTAGAGTTGGGCAGTTGAACTATTTGTGTGTTAATATTTATTAATGAATCAATATATCAGGATGTTGAAGAGACGATAACAGCAGCAGCTGATGCTGGTAAGCCAAGTGTCAAGACCCTTATTGAAGAAGAGATGTTCAGTGAGCAAGATACAAAGAAAGGGATAAGCAATGATCAAGTAGAACCAAAGCAGTGTAATACTGAACAGGAAGGCCACAAGAGAATGAACCGAAAACGAAGAACCAGAAGCCGGACAAAAAGTTGTGACGTAGGAATAGAAACTGTGGATGTTGATGAAAAAACACAATTTGAGCAGCCTTGCTTGCAGAATTTGGTGAACCCATCTGAAGATGGTCTTCATATAGATGAAATAATGGAAGAATTTTGCAACCAGATCCATGAAAAAAGTGGGAGTTATGTAAAACATGGCCATCGCGGTAAAGTTCACCGTCGACTAAACCAGAAAAATCCTGATTTTGAAGAAAAATTGATTGAGGCAATCACGCGTCTTGTAAATCAGAAGCTCAGTAATGAGAAACGTGCCACCGAAGAGGAAGACATAAACCCATCTAAAGAGCTGAGGGATGTGCTTCAAATTCTAAGTTCTGATGAAATGTTTCTGAAACTCTTACAAGGACCTAAATCAGTGATACTGAAATATGTTCAGAACTTGTGTGATGCTCAGGCAGAGAAAGACAAAGGCCCTCAGGGACGGAGCTCAGGGAAACCTGACGGAATTGTCCATGGTAAACAGCATAAATTTTTCAGGAGAAGGACTAAATCTCTGGAGAGGATCCCTTCAGAAGGAAATAATTCTTTGCGAACTCCAAATACCATAGTGATTTTGAAGCCTGGACCTACGGGCTTGCAAAATTCTGAAGCTGAAAGCGATGCATCTTCATTGCCAAAATCTCATCTTATCATTAGAAACAAGGAAGCTAATGAGAGAGCTGGCTCATACTTTTCTCTCACTGAAATCAAAAGAAAATTGAAGAATGCCATGGGAAAAGAAAGGCTACAGACCTCGTCTGCTGATACTTTGAAGCATAGTAATGAGTCTTCGGCTATCAGAAATTGCGAGAGAGGGGCTAAGGACATTGTTGGAATTAATTCTACAAGCAAAGACCACTTCTTTGTTGAAAAAATTTCCAGAACTCCCGCTGCTCCCAGGAAAGAGAAGAAGAATGCCAAGCTGAAAGAATGTGAAACAAGTACAGTGCACGATGCTCCTAACAATAAGCAAAGGGCATCTAGCATCTATCTCGAGGCCAAGAAACATCTTTCTGAATTGCTCAGCAATGGGGCTAGCAATGCAGAATTTTCAAGCAGACAGGCATCGAGAACCCTTGGGAAGATTCTCTCTCTTCCTGATTACAGTACTACTACCATGTCAAATCCTGGAAGGGATTTTAGGCAAAGCAATGGAATGGTACAGACTGATTTATCTTCTGGTGACCAATTTCGGGGACAAGAAAACAATTCTAGCCATTCAGGTCTAGTAATCCCAAGCTCCGAGATCCATTCTTCTGTTTCTGACATTACTATTAGCAAAGTAGAAACTCCAACTGATGCTAATCCAAGGGCTTCAAATAAAATTCTTGAAATCGAAGTGGAAAGCACCATTTGTTCTGGGGGAAACCAGATTATTTCAGAAGGTTTTTTTCTATATCGTGATACATGATGTTAGATTGATAACTCTTTTGCTCGTTTTTTTGGTTCAAATCTTTTACACTTCATAAATTTTTGCAGGTCATGTTGTAGAAGTGGCTGATGTTGTGTCCCAGAAAGAGAACGATATTATGGATACTCCTGAAAAAGATAGCTCCTTTTCCACTGTAGATGATGAAACTGGTGACTTATCTGAAGTCAGCAAAGAAACAGAATGGCATGAAAGCATGCAACATGTGGTACCCATTCATCAGTTTTATGTCTATTAGTTCTTCTGTTTTCATTTTTCTGCATTCTGAAGTAGTTATTGTTCTTATCCCAGGATTCTTGTGCAGAAAATCAATTTCCATTTCCTCCATTATTATCTCCTACTTCCACCCCAGTAACCAAGCAAGTTTGGGATCTAAAACATGCTGCTGAAGTATCTGACCGGCCAAGTCCTGTATCTGTTCTGGAGCCCATCTTCTTTGAGGAGGACATCAGCCCAGCGAGTGTCAGGTCCCAAGCAGGTACGATTCCATACAAAAAAATTAATGAGTTCCAGTTATCTAGGTTTCACATCACCTGGCTTAGTCTCTAACATCAGTTCATTCACATATTCTCCAGTTGAGCTTCACATGCAGCCCCAGAGAATCCAATTTGAAGAGGATGAATCATTAGCTACAGATCAAGGCATGTCTCTGAAAACTTGTGTAGAAGATGAAGAATCAATATTCAACTATGTAAGTGAAGTGCTGCAAGTCTCTGGAATAAAGTGGGATGAATTCTATATAAGGTCACATACTTCAGATCGTTTTCTAGACCCATTAATATTTACTGAGGTACAGTGCTTCCCCAACCAACTTTGCCTTGACAAAAAGCTTCTCTTCGACTGCATTAATGAGGTTCTTGTTGAGGTATACGGGCGTTATCTTGGTTGCTTCCCTGGCTTATTACTTGTAAAGCCAACAATTCGACCTGTCCCAGACATGAAAAATGCCATTCGGGAGATCTTCGAAGGAGTCAATTGGCGTCTCCGTCCATTTCCACCACATCATACTTTGGATCAAATTGTCAATAAAGACATGGCCAAAATTGGAAGCTGGATGGACCTTCAGTTTGATACTGAAGCCATCATTGTTGAGATTGTCGAAGCAATTTTTGAAGATCTGACGGAAGAAATTCTATGCAGCTGCAGTAACCAAAGTTGGGAAAGTGTTGGTTCTGTCATTCCAGCAGAGTCGATGGAAAATGAAAGCACTTCGAACCTGTAAATGTCCGTAGTGAGAGAAAAATTACTGCTAATTGGTCCCTACAAGCGACTAACCGACATCTTTTTTCTTGGATGGGAATGAAAGCAAATCATGCCAGGACTGCACTATGTCTATGAGAGTGAATCATTATCTATAAAGCAGCAACGAACAGGATGGAACTCTTCGCAGTCCTCAAATACTGCCCTGACACCAACTTTACCCAGGAGTTTTCTAACTTTGGCACAAAAATTCCTGTACATATGCTACAACCTGTGTTTCATAGCGTTGGACCCAAGACTAGACACCAAGCATCAAGTGAATGATTCAGAATTAGTGGGCAGGAGCCGGAAACCTGATCGGTGACGAAAGTAGCTGTCGTGTAGAGTTAGAGCTTGGTGTGTTTGATCATTGATTCAGTTGGAGTTGTGTGCCTGTGTGAGTATTTGTTCTTCTTCAATTCATTTCATTCATTCACTCGTGGAATTTGTGTCTGTTTTGTCAATTCTGACAGACTTGTGGTCACACTGTGACTAATTTGATGTTCCAAAATAACTCTTTAGTGCTTGAAACAATAATGTTGATATGCAACAGAATTTTAACGCTTCCAAGTTATTCCTTATCATTGCAACTTCCCCATCATTTGAGGCTTGTATTAAAGTAGAAGTAGGTCCAGCCTGGTTCGAGTTGACAGAGTTTTAAGCTGATTTGATAAAACGACGTCGTTTTAATATCAATTTGAATTGGACCAAATACATGTTGGGATTGAATTTATAAACTCTGTTCAGTCAACAGGGAGTGGAGGAATGTAGGGATTCATTGGGCTCCTCAACATAAGCCAGTTGATCTAGGGTAGTACAAGGCCACAGGAAGAAGAACAAATACTCACCCGATATGAATCCATTTTTTATACAAAAGTTGATTAAAGCAAAACTCAATCAAATTTAAATTCAAGTTTAGGGCTTTTAAGGTTTGATTGAATTCAATTTTTTTAAAGAAATCAAGACAATTTTTTTTTGATTATTTTAGTGTAAAAAATAATAAAAATTTTATCAATTAGAAAAACTTATTCAATTAGATTAATTTTCTTTTAGTGTCTCTATCAAACTAAAATGTACATTTACCAAAACTTTTGCTATAAAGTTTTAAAATTTTCATGACTTTCTCATAATTATATAATATATTGAATATACAAATAAATCTTTGCCAAAGCCACAATCTAATGATAAATATTTGTGTATTTGTTACTTTAATTTGTATACATTAATTAATAATTATGATTATGATTGTAAACCTAAATAATTTTCAACATAAGAAAAACTACAACGGAATAGAATAGATGAAAAGAAGTTATTTTCTTCCTTTTCTTTCACCAATAACATTTTAACATTTACTATTAAAAGCAAAATACTTTATTAATGTTGGGCCCCGATGCCTTTTTAAGCATGTTTAAATTATTTTGAGGTTTTAGTTTGCTAATTTTAAATTGGGTGGAA